>JALPQI010002893.1:0-90454 GCA_025490895.1 Thaumatotibia leucotreta | reverse complement strand
TGACGGCATTTACGGGGGCCCATCTAGTCGGCGGCAAGTCACCGCCTGCCTCGATAGCAAAGAGAAATCATTGTTATGGCAGGTGTCCGGACCTCTTTTCTATAGTTCCATCTCTTATCCATCCAACCTTCATCACCATAACCCACTAGTCTTTTCCATATAATCTCCAATAGCCTCTATATGCCTGCTGGGACCGGTTCACGGATATCTATTTTTGTGCCCGTGAATGGGTTGCAGCAGGTGTAAAACACAGCAAATTTCTCCAAAGGGCCTCTACGTGTTGGATCTGTATCCCCGCGCAAGCCTATCAAAAGACCGGGATTTATAGGCCCGTGATCAAAGAGAGATACAAGTAATAATAAAAATAAAAATAACAACGCTTGTTTAGACCTGTTTAATCCGCACTTTGCCAAGTTTAAGAGATGCTTGGCCGACATCCTCTTTCCCCCTTGAAACTTGTCGAATGGAATATTACCTGTAATTTTGATTTCTAGTAGCTTAACGTTAGTCTCATTCAACTATACTTTTTTTTACCAGATGTTGATACTTTTTGTCTTAATAGTAACCTGACTGTGTTACACAATGTGATGTGTGCGGTCGGCTCTAGAAGTATGTTAGGGGTTCTGTTCTAATACCTTACACAGACGTTTCTGAATTTGTACGAACACATATTGTTAGAGGTGACTGTACGCACATACCTACTATGTATTACTAACCTTATGGAAATTAGTTATTTTTGCGCTTATTTGTAACTCATGTTTGCGCTTATTTGTAACTTACTTTGGATCTCGTGCTAGCATATATACCATTTGATGCTTACTTGTTAAATCCTTATTGTACGATGTCTGTTTGGTGTACCAAATAAACAAAAATAAAAATAAAAGATACTGATTATATTTGCATTAGCATTTCGTCGCTATACTTTGTCAACTTCGGATCTACAGCAATCAATTCATGGAAATATCTCCTTTCTTTCCCTCTGTGGATGGTCCTAACCTTGACAACAAACATTTTTTTTAGATTCCTCACGTCACGAGCTATCAGAATATACCCCATGTAAGTTAGCCGATTTTTTGTAGTTTTCGAGTTATGAATTTTTGAAATTTTTTTTTTGAGAAATTCTGGAATGAAGAAATTTATTAATAAAAAAAACTATTGGGTTTTTTAACTAGTTTATTTTTGTAAAAGTATTACTACAAATAAAGCATTTACTGACAAAAAAATTAGCGTCCTTCTTTGAGGATTTAGTAATGGAGTCGGCTTCATATCGTTTCCCCTCTGCCAAAGACTTTGGCCAAGAATTTGTACATTGACCAAACCTGTTTATAAAAACTATTTCATTAATCGATTCTTCGCAGTCTTGTAATCGTTATGTACCCGTAACAAGCTCCGTCAAAATGCCTGTATGTGCTATGTATGGATTCGAAACTCGTTCAAATACATCATGTATACAAAATATGCGATACCATTTCATATCTTGCCTTTATTTGTTTATATTACAACATTTTATTACATAAAATTGTTCAAGAAAATCAAGTACCAGGGAATCGATAGCAAAATCGGTTTCGAAAATATCGCACACAATTCGTATTTTCATTTTTGACTGATGGAGAAAGTTTGACATTTATTGTATTCTCGTATTTAAGGTTAATAAGGTCTACCCATCTTTAAATTTTGTAGGAAATATCAAACTTAGTGAATCAAGTAAGACAGAAGACTCTGCCTTGGTCTAATGTTAAGCTTATATGTAAGACAATAAGGTTGAATATTTATTGCGCTTATTTGGAATACGTATTACGCGCGAAAATACATAGTGATGTGAACGTTACTCTTTATGACACAATGTCGAGAGTAGGCATAAAATGTCGAGATACGGACACTTGTGTTTACGTATATTAGTGTTCTCACAGTAAGTAAATAAAACACAGTCTTATCGAATTCAATAACTTCATTTTTACAAGTGCTACTTTACGCTAGTTGGACCTATATTATAAATTGTATTTAGGTACTTACTAAAATATCACTAAGGAATATCAATATCACCGGCCTTATTGCAAAAACTTGTATGTATACGCACCTACGCACCTTGTACCTACGCACTTGTATTCAAATTGTATCCTTACGAGTATTCACAATTAAGCCTCAGTGAGTTTTACCCCAGCTAACTAAAATTTTCTTACTACAACAAAATAAATAATACTCGTATGTACACTCGTATGGACATACATTGTTTTCTTTCACAACCGCTAATTAATATTATTTATTAAATATTATAATTGATTTACGGATTTCGAAATGCACGTGATTGACCGAGACTTTCCTTACAGTTACAGCCTTCGTAGTCAAAGATCGCGATAAACAAAAACATAATCAATTGCAGTAGGTTAATGGCAAGACATTCAGGTGGTTCTGTATTAAAATTGGTTGATTAATTAATAACTGTTACTAATTGTCTGTTTACTTTTATTTAAATACTCAAAACAACAATATATAGTACCAAGGTGCACGTCAATCTATGACGTTGAGAAAAATATATCGATACGATAATCTTCAGACACTTGAAAGCCATATTAATCGGTTCGATTACACCTACGTCGATAGTTTGAAATTGTGTCCACATAGAAATTTTACTGTATTGGTGTGATAATTTAACTTAGTGTTGTGGTATTGTTTAAGTGTGCGTGAGTAGTAACGAGAAGAAGAAATGCATTTGTAGTTAGATCGTTTACATGTGTGCTACCTCGTCCCCCTCGGAAATTGGCAGAATGTTTTGTTAGGAAAGTTATAGCGATACCGTCTCCCCATACTAAATCCTCAAAGGCGTCCTTACTTTGATACAAGTAGGATGAAAAAATACCAAATTCAAAATTTTACGCTAAAAACGCATCAAAATAGCAGTAATGTACGTAAATAAAAAAATAAAACATATCCCAAGGAATTTTCGTATTCTAAAGACCGTCCTAGACCTTGAGTCTTCGTAAAAGCAAAAAAAAAAGTGATACTTAGTGATGAGGATTTTTCGGAGTAGTCGGTCAAATAAACTATACGTAAGTAAGTAAGTATAGCGGAGATTTGCAATGAACAACCTATTTGCAAAGAGTAACAAAGTGACTTAAGAGGAAATGGGAGCTTTCAGCTTTTAGATAAATAGGTATTTGAAAAATTTTGTTGCTTTTATTTAGTTTCGTAAAAATTTCGGACAGTCTGGCCTACTACCGCGAAAATAGAAATTGGTAAATTTCGAGGATATTTCTCGGTCACTCAATCGAAGGCGTCATTAGAGTGAGAGACAAATCCTCGAAATTTACGGATTTCGTTTTTCGCGGTAGGGCCTCTGAATTTAACTAATGTTTTAATGGTAAATTTTGGATACCTATTTCTCTTGTGTGTCTGGGCCTCATGAGGATAAGAAATTATTTGTAGCTGCGACGGACTACACCACTGAATAAGTCTGGCTACGAAGCGCTGAACTTTGAAATTCAACCACCAACGTAACCCTCGCTAACACAACAGACAAGCCCTCAGTTACGTCGCACCTCTTGAGCTGGAAATTCACAATTTCACCCACTCGTCACTCCAACTCTTAGAGACAGCGTGCATCGTTAGAGCCTTCAGGAGCCGTTGCCAAACTATTTGAAGCAAAATATACATATACATATGTTTAAGGAATAATTTGTAGCTGCGACGGGCCACGCCACTGAATAAGTCTGGCTACGAAGCGCTGAACTTTGAAATTCAACCACCAACGTAACCCTCGCTAACACAACAGACAAGCCCTCAGTTACGTCGCACCTCTTGAGCTGGAAATTCGCAATTTCACCCACTCGTCACTCCAACTCTTAGAGACAGCGTGCATCGTTAGAGCCTTCAGGAGCCGTTGCCAAACTATTTGAAGCAAAATATACATATACATATGTTTAAGGAATAATTTGTAGCTGCGACGGGCCACGCCACTGAATAAGTCTGGCTACGAAGCGCTGAACTTTGAAATTCAACCACCAACGTAACCCTCGCTAACACAACAGACAAGCCCTCAGTTACGTCGCACCTCTTGAGCTGGAAATTCGCAATTTCACCCACTCGTCACTCCAACTCTTAGAGACAGCGTGCATCGTTAGAGCCTTCAGGAGCCGTTGCCAAACTATTTGAAGCAAAATATAGATATATGTTTAAGGAATAATTTGTAGCTGCGACGAACCACGCCACAGAATAAGTCTAGCTACGAAGCGCTGAACCTCATTCAACCACAACGTAGCCCTCGCTAACACAACAGACAAGCCCTCAGTTACGTCGCAGCTCTTCAGCTGGAAATTCGCGATTTCACCCAATCGTCACTCCAACTCTCAGAGACACTGCATCATTAGAGCCTTCAGGAACAGTTGCCAAAGTATTTGAAGCAAAATATAAATATATTTTTAAGGAATAATTTGTAGCTGCGACGGACCACGCCACTGAATAAGTCTGGCTACGAAGCGCTGAACCTCATTCAACCACAACGTAGCCCTCGCTAACACAACAGACAAGCCCTCAGTTACGCCGCAAGTGTCACCTCTTGAGCTGGAAATTCGCATTTCGCCCACTCGTCACTCCAACACTCAGACAGCGTGCATCATTAGAGCCTTCAGGAGCCGTTGCCACACTATTTGAAGCAAAATAGACATATATGTTTAAGGAATAATTTGTAGCTGCGACGGACCACGCCACAGAATAAATCTGGCTACGAAGCGCTGAATCTCATTCAACCACAACGTAGCCCTCGCTAACACAACAGACAAGCCCTCAGTTACGTCGCAAGTGTCACCTCTTGAGCTGGAGATTCGCAATTTCACCCACTCGTCACCCTCCAACTCTCAGAGATACCCGTTACCCGTGCATCATTAGAGCCTTCAGGAACCGTTGCCAAACTATTTGAAGCAAAATATACATATATGTTTAAGGAATAATTTGTAGCTGCGACGGACCACGCCACTGAATAAGTCTGGCTACGAAGCGCTGAACCTCATTCAACCACAACGTAACCCTCGCTAACACAACAAGCCCTCAGTTACGTCGCAAGTGTCACCTCTTGAGCTAGAAATTCGCAATTTCACCCACTCGTCACCCTCCAACTCTCAGAGACACCCGTGCATCATTAGAGCCTTCAGGAACAGTTGCTAAGCTATTTTACACCTTACTGGTTCACTATAAGGATTTAGCCAGTCCAATGTCTCACTGACGCAGTGAAATATAACGTTTAAACTGCTGAAAGCATGTAAACCAATTAATTAGCACTGATATTTAAATACAGGGTGGGAATGAGTATGCTGACAGACTTTACCTATGCATTTTAGACGTCAAAAGAAGTGAACAGGCCTTATGTAAGTTTCTTTTTCCGATACTTTGGATTTGATTATACAGTTCCAGTAAAAAAAAATGTTAACCAGTTTTTTTTTATTGTAATTTAATTATTCGAACGTTTGTTACGCTTTGTCAACGGGTGGATTAAATCGCAGTGTCTAAATTTTAATCAAACAGGCACTTTTCTGAAACTTATGATGAAAAAAATATTTTGAGAAACATGTCATTTATCTCTGAAATTAAGCCGAATTCAAAAAAGTTCATATGACATTATAGTCTCAAATTGTGGTCAGGAATACAACTTTAAAGTTTTGTCGGCACTCAGCAGACTCATTTCCCACCCTGTATACACCGTCATGCGAGAGTTGGTGCCAACTTAGACGCCGAGAATAGCTGACAACATGATAACTATAAATAAATTGTTACTACAACAATACATTCGATATCGCAATGCTTTATCGCGCTGCGTTTATCTCGAGCAATCTTTTATTTGAAGATAACGAAAACATTGTAGTTGTTGCGAACATAAACTAGGAGTTTGTGTTACTGGTGTTGACATTGTAAATAGTAAACTATGTATTTATTTGCATGCTGGCGGCATTTCGTCGCTGCATCGCAATGCTGTTACGTTGTTGCGCTATGAAGTGACCAGACCAGCTTTTAGATGGAGATTCCCGAGTTATGAAAAGTAAAATATACATCAAGTTGGCCTTTGGTTTGACTACACACTGAAACATTACAAAAATCTGCTCGAAAACCTACACACAAAAATATTGGCGATCAAAGCCGCTGCAAAGAACCTCTCAAAGGACGACCCACATTTCGAGTGCGCTATTGAGTTTCCAAGACTCATATTTCTTGAGGGCTTACTGTGTACATCAAAAATGTTGAGCGTCTGTTTCAGTCACTCCGATTACGCCACCGTAGGAGTGACAGCGACAGGCTAATTGAAATTTTAGATTTTCGATGTTCGCGGTATTGATAATGTGCAGAGCCACGTTCGCAGTTATTTAGTCGAGTCCGGAACGAACCGATAAATCTCTGGAACGATTTTAATGGCTACGAATAACTGATACGGATGAAAAATTGATGGCATACGCAAATGGGAACACATTATTGGCGCGACAGTACCTATGTCGCTGCGAGATGAAACAACCGTCCCTCTTTTATTGTTGTAGTTAGTAAAAGACGGGAAGTTTATCTTGCAGCGAAAATAGTCCAGCAAGAAACTCAGCGAAGCCCGACGACTGTATGAATGGCGCGACAGAATCAATGAACAGGCGAGTCTGAAAGAAGTGCTACCCCCACTGATAATAGAAACATGACTTTATTATACGCAGTCTTCTATATTTTCAAAAATCGCACCAACAGAAAGGCGAAACAGTGAACAGAAACTTAAATCCCTAAAAAGGAAAATGCCGAGATTACGGCGAAATGGTAAACAAGTAATAAACAGGCGTAGCGTGAGAATGAGAGCGGCTATCATACAGACGATGGAACTTTATCTAACGACGGTTCAGTAACAACAGACGAGGCTAATCTCGAGATCCATTGGCTTGGAGAAATTACCTAACATTGTAACCTTAGTCTAGATTGCATAGTGACATCCCGTTAATGGTTTTAAGCAGTTACTTCACTGAATGATAGGATATGAAAAACATTCGCCGCAAAATATTTATATACCAAAATGTAACACAATAGCTGTGTGTATGACGCTGAAGATACGTAATCCACGAATTAGGTACGTTAAGATTCAAAATAAAATAGGCGTAGAAAATAGAGCTCTAAAAACGAAGCAATGTAAATTTAGACCGCCAAAACTAATAAAAGAATATGAATTTAATGTTTGTTTGCCAACCGATGGAAAGCCATATTTACATACAATATCACCTCATTGGCCAAAAGTCGGTATGAATGGACGGAAGGCTCCATAAGAAAAAAGTTACTACTCAGCGGTTATTATTAACTGCGTGTCGCTGACTCACGCGACTAGGCTGTTGTCCTGCCCAAGGCTGGCAGTCTGGGTTGCCAGGTGCATGCCATGTTTAGGCACTCTTTTTTTTTTAAATAACATACTCAAAATTCGATTTTGTACGGAAAGTGATGATATCTGAAAGCAAAACGCGCCCAACGCCCATAGAACTGTGTATTTGTCATACACTTTTGTGGATTTGGACACAGACGTGTCCTGTCAAACTACGTGCATTCACTTTCAGAACTCTACTATTAATTATAATGCTTCCAAAATACTAAGATCTAAATCATTGGTAAATCGAAGGAAAGCGTCATAAGAATCCAACTCACGATTCTCACAAATTATCAGCTCCCGCATTCAGCAGCATAACAGCCTAATAATAGTAATAATTTACCAGATAAAACCAAGAAATTCAAGATTTTGGAGTTTGTCTACCTTGAATTTCATCGAATAACGAGATAAGTACGTATTGATGTCCTATGTGGCCTCTTGGTAGAACATAAATGTTAAGGCCTCTAGGCTCAAAATCTGGTGCGCATTGCATCATTGTTTTTATTTAAATGTGTATCTAAGTAGTAGTGTAAGTACATTATATCTATAAAAGTAGCTATACATTATCTGTCACCATTTAGTTCTCATTTGATGGGGTCACTTCGTTCTCAAGTTTCGGTAACTGGGAAATAGATCAAAATTAATTTGCGAGATTGACCAACGACTAAAGACATACTCAGGGATATACTTAATAAAAGCTTGTAAAAATTTAATACTTGACATTTATTAACTCTAGACATTGACCAAAATTCGTCAAACACGAGGAAAACCAGCAGCTAGCAACACAGAACACCGCAGTACGTAATTGGGGCCCCCGGTGATAAATTTCGAGACCGTCGCACTATCTCAAGGCCCAAGTTCCAACGAACCTGGTATGGAAGTGTTGTGACGTGGCCATTGTTTGATCAATCTGTTAACGATTGCGAATATTTTAATATGAGAATTTTTTAGATAAACAATGCGGATCGACGTCATTGGTATAACAAAGTTACTGTTAAAAGTAAGTATGTCAGTTTCAAGCGCATGAATTATATGCCTCCCCATTGAATTACAGTAAACTCAATAATGCTTGTGTTGTGCGTCAAAAATCGCGGGAACCAGGCCGTAACTTAAAAAGCACATACTTTCTGTACTTTTAATGTGACCCCTTTTAGCAAGATGTTCCATTTTGTAGCTTATCATATATATAAATACTGCATGATGCTGTTTAAGCAGTATTAAACAGCATACGACTTTTTTACACATAATTCGCGTAATCATAAATAGCTAAATGACTATGCTAAAGAATTTTAAACATTGTCATTTGTCAAGTCTAAATCTGGTTGTGCAAAGATGAAATCATCCGTAAAATCGACGCGGCGGCAGACGAAAACTTGGGTATTCCCAACTACGGATCCGACGTCAGGTGACAACAAAGCATCACTGAGTAAACAAAACTATTTAATACTTTAACTCGTGTACAGTATTAACTCGCATTGCTTACAGTCCTGTAAGAGCGGGACATAGCTGTCTGCTAGAACGAGGCAGGGAATTCCGCCTTATAACTTCCTCAATCTGAGGAAAATTATGGCCGATAAAGAATATGGAATATCAAGCCACCACAAGATAAGAAACTGGTAAAGACTCAGCGTATAACAGAAGCGTGAAAGCACGCTTCATTCCACCGTTAAGTTCAAATTTAACGAGCTGATATGAAGCACCGACATGCAAGCACGTGGTATGAAGGCGTCAACCGGGCTTGAGACAAAAAACCGTCCGAACTTGCGTTGTCCGCTAAAGTATGGAGCGTTATTCCCAACCACTAAGGCTTTTAGACGTGATCATAATAATATTTTTCATGTCAGAGGATGTTAATAAGGAATATTTTTTTATGAGATCATGGACATACTCGTAGACATAGGTGCCACACCCAGGGACAAGTCTGCTCCGGACAAATCGGCACAGCGAGGGCACTTGACGTTTTACAACTTTTGCAAAATATGACGGGAGAGAGCTTAGGTATATTAAAATAGACAAGAACCACCAAAAATGTATCTAATTGGTATATGGAGTATTGACGGTTCTTATTTAATAAACCTCTCATAGTGTGTGTGTGATACCGCCACTGAATATATTAATGAAAAAGCTAGGAATTTCACTCGTGGACAATGAATACGGGTCAAATGTAATTTTTCATAGAAAATACTGCAAAGTTTTGCAATGTTTTTTTATGCGATGCTAAAATCGGGGAAATTCCAATACAATTGGATTCCACTTATCTTGTAAACATTTTAAAAATCTATTTGTAATCGTGTTTACAGCGTTTTTTATAAGTTATACCCGACTCGTACCTATTTTTTTACCGAGAGTGTAGATATTTTATTAGCAACGGCATATTTCTTGAGAATAGAGAGGTTATGGTCCGGAAGACCTGCGGCCCTACCGCGAACTATGAAATTCGCAAATTTCGGGGATTTTTCTCTGTCAATCGAATGACGCCTTCGCTGGAGCGAAAGAGACAAATCTCCGAAATTTACGAACTTCGGTGTTCGCGGCAGCATGCCTGAACGCCAGCGTTCGGCAAGCATCAGGAATACAAGGCCCGAAGAAAACTCGGTCGGCAGTCATGTGTTAGCGAAACAAGATTGATGTACGAGTCGTACGACGCGCTGGTGAGGTAAAAGGATCTTTACAAGCAACCAAGAGGGTTCATTTTAGACTCACAGCGAGAATCCATGGAAGGAAAAGAAGTCCCATGTCCGAAGGTTTAAATTAAAGCCTTGTTTGTACAGCCAAGTGTACAAATATGTATACAGTTTTTCACCTTAAGGCATTGGTGTACGGAGAAAAAGTGTTTATATATTAAAGCTCTTAGCTGTTTTCGTATTCGCGCGGCCTGGGTAGCAACAGGATCGAGTATCCTTATTTTGGTATTTTACTTATACTCTGTACACTACAGTAGCTAAAATGTAGTTTATTTTGATGTAAATAAAGAGATCTGATATGCCGTTTGCGCAACCCTCGTGAATCGATAAGAATCTTGATATCCGTATGTGATTAGGAATGTGCGTGTTTGTTTACTATATCGAGTTATACTGGTTATGTTTACAAGCTTTTCCCGTCCAATTAAGTAGAAATGTCTTGTTATGCCGCATATGTTTTAGCTTCTACAAGGAGTTTTATTTTGTAGAAGTATATACTGGAGAATAATAAGAATACGCGTAAGAGTGGAAAATAATACAGCTAATAAATAAAGTATAAGCCAAAACATAGCTCACTCACTGAATACTAGCTAACCTTATCCGTCGGCTAGGCTGCGTTTGCCTTTTGACAATTGTTATAATAGGTAAAATAATTACTATTTACCAATTTGCGGTAAAAAATGTTTAGCTATGTAGGTACGCTAAATTGTCAAATCTACCATACGCGTCTTATTTGTCAATTTCCTGATGTATTTAGGTTTGATTTAACGTTTAGCGTATTTTACACTTACGGCCTGTTTCACAATCCCCAGCTAAATAATTATATCCGTCAGATGCAATGATGGCAATCATCTGGCAGATAAATATTACCTAGCTGTCCTTTTCATGTATAGGCCCCGGGATAAATTTATCTGACGGAGAAACCTGAACCCAAATCGCTAGTCAAACACGTCATGGCAAGGAGTCGCCTTGTTTTAGCCCTCAGGCCTGCTACCGCGAATACCGAAGTTCGCAAGTGTCTGGTCGGTTCTCTGTCACTCTAATGACGCCTTCGTTGGAGTGACAGAGACATATCCCCGAAATATACGAACTTCGGTGTTGGCGGTAGCAGAACTGTGCTACTGACGTGACGGTGACGTCTATCAGGCACCAGCGCTTTGAAATGTCGCCACGATGTTGATAACAAGATTGAATCATTTCACGTTATGCCATAGGGTTAGTAGAGCACTGACCCACCTAAACTACAAACACGGTTCTAAGGGTTTAATATACAGTTTGGCTGATTTCGTAGTGTTTTACCGACACGTCGCGTATCCATGATTCAACTTGTGTTCATAAAACGGGTTCTAGGCGGTAGCTGTCAATGTCATTTAGTTAATCACTAGCAATGATGCAAGCGTCAAGTTGCCCTCAGACAACTGACGCTACCTATACTACATCATCACTATCATAAGTTTATATCAGTCCACTGCTGGACAACGGCCTCTCCTTAGCCTGTGCGTATGGACGTATTAGGTGGTAAATGCCCATCGCCACGCTGGGCAAGCGGGTTGGGGATAGCAGTAGTGTGTCCACTATGATTCATGATAATCAACATGCTGCTGCGCGTCATCAATCTTCTATAAATAAACGAACACTTCAAAGCCGACTCTTAGGACACCCACGGGAAGAGTTGGGGTGGTGCAAATGTATTATTTTTGCCGTTACCTACCTAAATTGCGTTCTCGGGTAGTTTTACCCACACGTTCACCGGCGGTCTTTCTAAAGAGGATATAAGGTGGTATTCCAAAGACTCCACGACCCGTCAAAGGCTTCATTAAGTAAATCGCTGTATGCTCAAGCAAGGCGACGCGTAGTCTGAGGGAGTATTGACCCCGAGGGCTCGCGATGCTGTCTGGACTTATTGACAAGGCTCTGTTTACAATAACAGTACAAGGGCGACAGCAACGTGTTGGTGAAGGAAACCTTTAATAAAATATTGGCGAGGGACGGGGCCGAGTTTATTGCCGACTTCTCAATATTTTCCCGTACCGAACACTATAGGAGTTTTTTGTTTATCATATTTTTGATTGGTACTGTCAAGGGCAAAAATATGTATTTTTTACTTATGTCTGAAGCATAAGGTGTAAAATTGTATGTATACAAATCAACCTAGCCCCACTAGTCTAGACTAGTGGTTATTTTTCTCAGCAGACTGAAATTTGCTTTGTAAAATTGTATCACCACGTTAAGATTTTGTCGAAAACGTAAAAGGGCTTAATTTTATCAGTAGAACTAATTTCCACTACATTTTCCGCGATAATATTGAAATGTTATTCCGAAAATCTCTATGAAATCTCAATTTTCATAAGATATTTAAAGAATCCCGCAAAGCTGATTAGTATTCCCACACCGTACACCCATCGATGGCATGTAGATTGTAGACGTGACGCAGCCCCGTCCCACATATTTTCCGGAATAACACAGCCACATTAAAACAAGTGCTAATACGTGAAAGTGGCGTTTTGTCGTGAGGCGGTAGCGCCTACGTCACTAGACGTACCTTAGTGTTTACATAAGACTTACGCAGCTGAAGTTTGTAAACCTTGTTTTAGAGCATTGATCGAGAAACTGTAATAAAATATAGAACACGGATCAGTTATAGAGTTTATCAAGGCTAAGAAAATAATTACACATATTTGTAGAAACAAAATAGAAAAAAACTTAGAGAGAGAGAGAGAGATAATGAGAGAAAGAGAGAGGAAAGCAAAGTCGGACTTTTTAGATTAAACTAAAGAAAAAGTACTAGTAAATTGGAGCTCAAAGCAGTAGCATAGAAAAAAAACAAAGTGGGTTTTTTTCATTAGTTAACCGGCACCACAGAATGCGAGACTTTAAAATTATGATGATAATATTGATGATGATGAAGAAAATAGTCAATTTGGCTTATAAAATATCAGTTATTTAATCTTACTTTATGTAAGATGCTGCAAATTAGTTGTAAGTAAAATAGCTCTATGACTGCAATTATGAAACAACTTTATTATGGAAAATTGCATTTTCGTTACATTGTTGATACACAAGATCTACCGATCAAATGTCGCAGTGTATCGAGAAACACGCCACCGTGCTTGAATCAAAATGTTAACCATGATTGACACAATTAATTCTCATTATTCCGAGTGACCCAAATGTGGCCGTGTCAGCCCGAGTCAAAGGGAGTTCTCGAACTAAGCCGCCTGTGCACAGACAATGAAATCGGGCACTCTGAACAAGAGCTCCTTAAACTTTCAAACAACGTCTGAAAAGCCTCGCCTCTATTGCTGTAGGAATAAAGTTCATCAATACTTAAACTTAGCATTTAATGGACCGTGTAAGAATGTTTCCATTTCCACGACGTCGGCAGAATCAATAAACAGTAGGTACAGTCTACCTGCAAATACTGATCTACTCTGAATATTCAGTCAGACATTTTATGTTTATCTTTTAGGTCACAAGTTGAGTAAGTCGAATAATCGACAATTACATAATATCTGTAAAATCGCACGATCACAGACACAAAATTTCATTAAAGTAAGTTTATAGTTTCCGTCAAAAGCTGGCTGTACTATGCTATACCGAAGAACACATGAATAAGACGAAACTGAACGGTTAAGGTTTTGCTATAAGACTATCCAAAGACTAAAAAGGCATTGACCGGTGCATGGTCGGGTCCATAAATATGTAAACGATTTTGATCCTTGTGCCGAAGACAATACTTACATCCACGACTACATGGTTCAGCTGCGGACTGGACTTTATGAAATTAAATATTCGAGTCTAGCAAACAAAAACGGGTAGGGCTGCTTGTTGGGTCCGTGATGTTTGAAGCGAAGGGAGAGTTCTACCAATATTGCTTAGCCAGCGAAAACGGTGAAGCATTAAAAAGTGGTTTACAATCGGATTCATAGGCTACGGGAACTTGGATATATACTCAGAATACTCGAAATCGATAATGAATTGAATCTAGTTTTAGAATAGCATGTACTCGTAACTACATGTTAATAAATGTGTAGAAAGAACAGATAAATTGATTGTAGTTATAATAAAAATAAAAACATTGCAGTTAGTTCAGAATTAGAACAGAATAATAGTTTTATAAACTAAAAAACTTCATAATAATTAATAATATACCTAACGACAATGGACAAGGACAGCCGAAAATGGCTTATTAATATGATAGGGCCGGTTTATGAATAAGGGCATTTATTATGATCCCTTTATTTAAGTCGTGTACAAGTAACCAAGATTAAGTAACTGTATTGTATAATATACAAACTGATTGCGTCATACAAAGTATACAAACTGGGTTTTGCAGAACAGGAATGATCAAATACGATTCCGTAGATACGAAGTAATAAGTATACAAACAGTGACAACAGTCGGTTACAAAACGATATTTTCGAGCGATGACGAGTCTCAGTTTAAATTTTTATGTCGACCGGCATTTGTTAGATTATATTACGTAACGGAAATATTCGTCAATGAACTTTGCTTCAGAGAATGGCACAGTTGGGGGCGACAGTTGCATTGCCAAAAATACGCCGGCCGTCTGTCGCCGGGCGATGCGCGCCGACCTATATTTACGTCGTGATTTGTTTACAAAGGATCTTGGGACGGTATGCGCTTGACGTTTTCTAGGGAGTGAATTGAATCTCGAATGTTTCCTTCCATTATATGTAGGTACTGTAATATTTACGTAAATTTTATTAAGTAGGCTAGGGTAGCGAGCGAGCCAGAGATAAACTCCCATTAGCTCGATCGGTGCCGTATCGCTACCCAGACCGGGTAGAGTAGATTCAACTAGTTTTATTAGAGCGGAAATTTGTAGATAGCTGTTGTAGTGCGATCTGAATGGATTTTTCCCAGGCAACTAACCTATCGGCTTCCTAAAGCAGGTTTTAAAAAATGTCCGTAATACCAACTAGGAGGTTCCAGAAATCCAGACTTAACGATTTTACGTACGTACGTACGATTTTTTTATTCTGAGCCTCTCCCCGGTGCCCGGTCTCTGCAAATATGAAGCGGATTGCATTCTAGCCGCAAACGGGTTCACTTACCCTACCGCTCGCTCTAAGCAACTGAATTATTTAATTAAATCTTTTTGGTTGCCGATAGGAATTAGGAATAGTAATGCACATATCGCGAATTCCGGTTTCGACGGAGGCAGTGGACTCATCCACAATTCCTGAAATTTACTACAAGTTGTTTTAGAGTTTCATCAAGATAATAAATCCTGTACCTATTTTAAAAATGGACAAGACCGATACTTTCCTTGGATCACTTGTTTATTTTGAAAAGGTTACACATCTTGTATATCTGCGGTTGCGGTAATAAGGAAAAATGCAGCAGGATTCAGGCAAATATGGCCCTGTGTGTGTGTGTTGTCGGTATATGCTTACGATGAAATGTAATTTCCACACGCGTCATCGTCTCGTTTTGTATGAAACGTGTCAATATGTGAGCGCACTTTCCTCCTACCTTCACCTCGTCATCGATTGCCTATCGAGCTTAATGAGACAACTTCATACTGTGTCAATACCTTCAGTAATAAGTTAATATTAGTCAGGCTTATTCTCTTACAAGTGTCACCGTCATCTTTCCTAGCATTGCCCATTTCTGATTTGCTACAGAAGCCACTGATCTGAGACTACTGGGAGAACTGATTTTATTGGAATTCCTCCGGTTTGCTCACACAAATCACATTACTTATCATACATTGCGTTCCAAGAGGTTTTATTGCGAGTTTGCGAGAACAAATCGATGAGATGTATCGAAGACAAATCGGACATTCATCTGAGTATGAGCTGCTAAAAGAGGTTTGCTTTGAGGGCTCTTGATTTGTCAGCTTCAGTTATTGAATAAACTAATCGCCAATCAAGCAGGTGCATCGCACGTCAAAATAATGAAAGTCACATAAACATTCCTCGCTCAACGGCAGATATGTCTTTTATTAGCATTGCAGACATAAACGCAAAGTGCGATGCACCGAGACGTAAGGAATGTCGCGCCGTGGGCGCAGGGCTCCTTCACAATCGCCACACGACTAGTAATAAGCCTACCAGTTTAAAGTTCACATACTACAGCCTAGTTGTTACGACTCAGGGTTCAACTTATTGTGGATGCATTAGCAATCATGACGTGCATTGAGAATGGTTTGCGCAGCTGGACTAGCGAGACAGAAGAAACGTATTCAATGCATGAAACTTAATACACGCATATGCCCTTCTTCGCCTGTGCGATGGTGTGGGAAGGATTCAGGAGAATTTATGCCGCTTAGATACATATCGATATTGGCTATGGGTAAACTGAATTGGCTAGTTTATTGCGAAGTTCGAGTTTATGATGCGCTTCATAAAGGAAATACTCGTAATTATATGATTTTAGTGTTCGATTCCATACATGTTAAATATATTGTAGAATGTGGTAAACTGGTAAGTAGGTGATTTAGTTAAGTACCTTTGTATTGAAGAGGTCTGCTCTATTTCGGCTTATTGATTCGCCATTCCCCATAATTATAATCCAACCGCTTAGCAAAATGTAAAATGTATAAGGTGAATGTATGTAAACCGTATTATTTAGTCTCTTGTATCTTACTCATAGGTTTATACGTAGGAACATAATTTTACACATTTAATGAGACGGTAAGTAGGACAACCGCCCGTGTCTGAGCAGTTACCTGAATGACCCGAGTTATTGAAAAAGAATATAAATAAGTTTATTTATTTGTGACACATACAGACTAAGAGAAAAAGCATAGATATGGCATGCAAAAAAGATGTCACGAAATGGTCTCATCTCAGCATCGTGCTAGCGTGAGCCCGCGCTGGTCTTCCAGTGACACCAAGTGAATGATTCACGACGGAGCTAACACGAACACAACATAACATATAAGCTGCCTTACGAGTATTGCCCTATATATCGGTCTTCCCAACGAAAATGCCGTGCCGGAGGTGGACATTGCAATATTGATTTTAAGTGAAACATACTTTTCCCGTTCCCCGGCTTTTATATAGGGGATATATGAAGCCAATTTCTCCGCTGTTTCACTAACCCCACATGACCTTAGCTATAAAATATAAGGCGTATTTGTTTGCAGGGCCGTCTTTAGCCTATTAGAGGCCCTGGGCACATTAGGATAATGGGGCCCCTATGACCATAGTAATAAAGCACTATTTTGTTAGAATAGACAAACAACGTAAATGTGCAAAGTTTTAGATTTATTTTTATTTATTTACAGTTACACTAGATATAATGAATACCTATAAGATAATCCAATGTAATCAACACTAAGCAACACTAACATCCACGATGAGTCTATATAGAAGATTTTTTTTTTGTCAAATACCGTATTAGTCAAAGAAATCGATTACAACTTTTAAATGCCAAAAAACTAAAAAAAATAGTAAATACAGGGTTGGGCGGATTAAGTGTCCTAGTTAAAAAGTGGTATAAAAGTTTAAAAACAAAACAATGTTACAAATCTTGGTGTTATTTATATCAGAAACAATCTATATTTTACCGCAGCAATTGATAAATTGGATAAACTCCCCTTTAACATGTATTATTTTAAGCATTATGTCATATAAGGAATTTCATCTGGCACGCACTACCTTATCTGCCATGTGATGTCATATTAGGTTATCTAACCCTAATATAAACTTGAATCTTAGCCTTAACCCGTCTCAATAAAACTCTGCATTGATTTGTATATGGAAATATTTATAGCATTTCAGTTATCTAAAAATTTAGCGTACTTTGTTAGGTAAATATCAGCCTCATAATTTTGGCTATAACTTGGTATTTCTTCTTATCATATTGTACTCTGATTGATTAACTTTTTGGAATAAATTTGTAACTAAAATACCTTCCTTTCTAGTTCTTAATAAAACACTATACCCATAATCAACCTGGCATTTACCAAACTCTTGCAATGAAAATGCATTTTGTTTGAAAAATGACCTTCGTGCCGCCTATTCGACTTTTTGTATTTAACTCTTTTATTTTTTAAAGAGAGAGGGCACATATATACATTATCTGTTTTATAAAGGCCTCACATTTTGTGATTATTTTGCAGTGCGCAAAATATTAAGCCCTCTTCAATTTAATAATTTTATCGAAGATTATATAATAAGAGGCACAGTTTCGTAAAAATGCCCATGGGTGCTTATTGGTACTTTGCTGACTCAAATCATTTAAAGCTTACCCAATTTCGGCTTGAATATGGAAGCAGAGGACTCCTTGAAACAATTGATGGTGTGCAGTATTAAAACATACGTTGATATTTACTTTTATGGTCAGTTAATAATCTCGCCCAATTTTTAATGCTCGCTGCACCATTATCCAACAACACCGCTTTTTAAATTTGTTCTTAAAAATATATACAACTAAATGTTATGAAAATGAGTTTCAGAAGCCATGAAGCTGATTAAATCGACTATTTAAAATGATATACAGGGTATGAAAAACAGTTATATTTCAATAGATAAACGATTTTTTTTCAATAGGACACTTAATCCGCCCAACCCTGTAGTTTATTTATTGAAACAAACTAAAAACTCCTTTTTTATGAATATGTGACATCAATATACATTTCTTGATAGGCTAGTTTTGAACATAACACAAATAATTTTTAAAAATCGTTATATGACGAAGGGTAAAAGTTCTTGCAAGACAATAGACATTTCAAAAAATAAACAAAAACGAACAAATTGACCATATTCGGTAAAATTTGTTAAGACTGATTTTCAGGCGTATCTATAGGTTATCGTTTGGACCGTTTGGTAATAGGAGTTAGGTGGGGCCTAGCTAGACTAGGGGGCCCCATCCATCACGGGGCCCTGGGCACGTGCCCAGTGTGCCCAGTGGATAAGAGGGGCCTGTTTGTTTGTTTAATTAAACCTAACGTTCCGGCCCACCCGGCGCTTAAGCGTAAAATAATTAAATCGTAAATTTTACGTACCTGTAATTTTATTGTTTACAAATGTTGACAGGCACAATTAATCACATGCATGGGTAAACGGTAAATCAGAGACTTATGTTGTATGAAACGTTATATACATCTAAACGTAATACTTACTTACATTACAATGAACCTGTAAAAAACGATTTATATTAAATACTACATGTAAAAGCAAACCGGGGGGAGCTAACTAATTATCTAAGGTGTCAGCTTATCGTCAAAAAAAAATAGTAAACAATGTAACAAACCTCGTACCTCCTCAAAATGTATATACTAACTTATCATTCTTATCAAATAGGTACCTACAAATACACATGTAATTTAAATGCTAGAAAATGGATGTTTGATTTGATTATTAATTTAGATCGTTTGCTATTTCTATTATTTGGGTGAATCAAGCTTTTTCTGTCTGTTATTGCCATGGTTACGGTCGCCTGTGTCACGATGGTTTTATGCAAAATTATGCTACTGAATTTATGCAAACATGCATAATTAGTCCATGTTTATAGATGGCATGTTTGCGTAGTTTAAGTATCATAATTATGTATAAAACTGGCGTCTCAGGCGACCGTAACCATGGCAATAAGCAATAACAGACAGAAAAAAGTTGATTCGCCCATTTATAAAATTATTTGATTGTGACATTAGCGCAACGCAAGCTTATAGTCTATACTATACACAATAGGTAAATTTCCCCACGGACGTGCACTTTCCCGTGTAAAATGTCTTCCATGAATTTCAGGTTACGATTAAAACAGCAGAACTACATTTTTTTTATAAATAAATAAATAGTAAACGGAATTTTAAATAGAAAAATAAAATAACAATTTCATTCGATATGTCTATAAATCAAATTCTATTGCTTCTAATTGACCAGATTGCACAAAGTTTAAACCCATTCCTTAATAAAAGACATACATAATATCCGCTTCATATAGTTTTACGAGTTGAATTTAATAAACTCGTGACGGGCTGACGGGAATAACTCCGGTCCAATCCGGCCAAATATTGTAAATAAACCAGCGTTGAAACAAATAGGTTAATGAAAATGGTAGTTCGGGCTTCTTGAGCAAAATGGTCGGATTTTGAGTCCAGCGCTTGGCAATTGACAACCCTAAATACTCCTGCAAGGGGGAATCGACCTTTGCAAGGTCACATTAGATTTAAGTGAAGATATCGTCACTAATTGGTTGGTGTCACGTGCAGTTTACTCTGTCTAGACTAGATAACATGATCTTGTAGAAATTAATATTACGACGACCTAGATCTGGGATGACGTGAGTTAGTGCTAGGGTTAGTTAGCATGATCTCATTGCCTTGTGGAGAGAATTCATTAAATCACAAAATATACACATTGCGACTCTAGACAATTCGACATGAAGGAAAAACACCCTAAATATAGTAAGTAGATAGGATATTTTGCTGTAAGTTTTATTTTATTCTAAAAGTGAGTTATACTGCATTTAAATATTTTCAGGTAATTTCTCGTCAGGTTTCACGAATCAAATGTGAAAGACATGAACCATGTTTTTTTATGAGAGTATGCACTCAAAAAATATTGTTCTAAATAAAGGTCTCTGCCCACTAGACCGTAGCATACCATGACCGTAGCATGAACGTATCAGACAAAAAAATATTCTTTGTATGGAAAAGTATGAGACTATGCCCACTAGGACGTTCCGTCGCCGGCCAACACCGTCGCGTGCCATGCACGGACCGGCAAGAATTCTCGGCGAGAATATTTTGCCGGCCCCGACACGCTACGTGCATGGCACGCAACGTTGCCGGTACGGTGTGCGCAGGCAGCGAAACGGTGAGCATACGGGTTCTATTTACATTTTTGTATTGTATTTACAATTTTTATCCAAAACTCTCCAAATTTTTCACTTTTGATAGTGAGTAATAATTTTCTTATGGCGAGACAACGGAAACAATATAATAAGCATCGCTATTTTCTGAAAAAAAACTTACTTAATTGATTGTATACCCGAACCGAAGATTTTCATGGAGATTGAAAAATATAACTTCGTTTCTTACAAACAAAATAATTAAAAGAAATATCAATTTTGAATGATAGATTGCACAATTTGTTTCTTTTTTTACATGGTAAGAACCATGCTTTTGATGTGGCTTTCTAAAATAAATATTATTGGTTTTAGATTTTTATTACAATATGTACACAAAATCGATATCTTTTTTTTTCGAAAAACCTATGTTCTTTAACAGCTGCTTCATTGTTATTTAAAATTAATTATTGTTCCAAAACTATTAGAAGATGTAAAAATAATCAAACAAAACTACTTGACGGAGTCACATTGACAATCATGACAAGAACATATGTACTCTCATAATATAGGCAATATAATTTACCAATTCCAAGAAGTTTTAGTTTAATATCATAGATTACACTTATCAGTGTCTAGGTTACCTAACCAAATGTCTGCTCAGAAAAATAGGTGTAGAAATAAACTCCTAGGAAAATACTAGCACAGCGATAGTAGTCTATAGGGCGCGAAAACGATTTGCAACTGATAAAACTGTGACAATGGAACGATAACGACGGATATGAATCGCTCATACTACGGGGATGATACGTAATTGTGACGCGGATGATACGTGGTTGCGACGCGGATGCAACGGTCACTAAACGGGCTTAGCACGGACATGAAACGATGTACACACGTTATAGTGGGCATAGTAGTCCGTGTCGTCTCACATTCCGTGTCTGATACGTTCATGCTACGGTCATGGTATGCTACGGTCTAGTGGGCAGAGACCTTAAACCTAATAGGTATCTCAAAATAAAAGAATAGGGTAAAATGTCTAGAAATAGTTATTTGTTTTACTAGGGAGCAAAGTGATTGTTTAACTCTCGTGCAAATATTGAAACCCGAGCAAGCGAAAGATTCCAGAATTTGAACCACGAGCGCAGCGAGTGGTTCATAAAATGGAATCTTGAGCGATGCGAGGGTTTTAAGGCACGAGAGTTGAACAAGCTTTGCTGCCGAGTGAAACACAACATTTTTCACCACACTAAAGCGAGGAAACATGCGAAATAAAACTCAAACATAACAAATTAGAAGGTATTTATTTGCAAGTCCTCAACTTCCAAAAAATAAACAAATCAACAAATAATAAAACAATAACCTCAAATATTTAACTTGGCGTGGCAATGCTTAAAAATTCAGGATAATTCCAAAATGAGACTCATGTAGTTATTGGCGATTTTTCTGTGATTTTCGAAATTATCCCACTTTCGCATCTCGCAATTACCCGAAAACTTGAAAATTAAGAGTGAAAGAAAACAAAACACGACCGAAGTCGTTTAGATTTTAAAAGAAAAAAATATTCGGATGCGTTCTGAAATTTGCATAGTGTCAACACTTTTATTTTCCTATTATTTTTATTTGTCGTATTTTTAGAAATTTTAATTAAAAGCCTTTTACAACAATATGTGGTATTTAATTTGGATTTTAGCATATTGAATATAATGTTATGAAACGTTCGTGTATGAATCTGTTTGAAACTATTGAGTTTTCGAAAGTACTGTCTAGTTCAAACGTCAAAAAGCTTATTGCACTCTCAGGCCGTATAAGTTATTGCTTTAGTCTACCCAGAAGATTAAAAAAAAATTACTTTAACCTCTAGAGATTAAAACACAGTTTTGCGCTCTGAAATTGAAGGACAAACAGCGTGTTTACGAGCAGTGTGGTGAAAATAATATTATTATATATTTCTTGTTTTTCGTACTTCTAAAAAAGCTCTTTGTCGTACGAAATCTGGATGCAGTATTACACGTTGTTAAAATAAAATTATATTAATATTTTGACCAAAAGAGTTTTCAACAATATTTAGGGTACTTTTCCTTCATGTTCCGTCTTGGAATATTAGGGTCGTGTTTTGTTAAGTGAAAATTTACAATTATGCTGTTTGCCTATTTTTCTAACCAATACGTGCGCGTGCGTTAGAGGCAAACAGCGAAATTGTAAAATGTAACTTTATAAAACGCGATCCAGTGCATGATAGGGGTAGGTTTAGGGTTTTTGGGCATTTTCACTTCTAGGGACACCCAATTAGCTTAACTCTCACAAAAAAGTTAACTTCGATGTCAGCTTTTGTAACGACAATTAAGCATTAAATATTTACATAAATCCACTTTATTTATGTTTTTATATTGCATAAACGCTTCTGGATTAAATGATAAAAAAATATATATGTTAATATTTAATGCTTAATTGTCGTTACAAAGCTGACATCGAAGTTAACTTTTTTGTGAGAGTTAAGCTAATTGGGTGTCCCTAGAAGTGAAAATGCCCTTTTACTATTTCTCGTGCCATGCGTTTCTTACTTACATTACAAGCTAGAACGAGACCTGATGCAATAATCATTACTCGGTACTTCATTCGCGTTTCCATTCGATTTGTTTTGATTGCACGATTGCTCTCACCTAATGCTCTGATAATCAAAGCATTTTAATGAACGTTTAAAAATACCATTTCATTGTACTTTGAATCGACTAATTAGTAAGTCGTATCGGGCGTGTCATGTAAAGTGATGATGCTACAGTTAATATAATATTAATTAGTGTTATAAATTTTCCTTAAACGACAAAAAAATAACCACTTCTCGCAATAGTGCTTAAAAAAAACGCCAACTGTACTGAAAAAAAAACCGTAACATATTTTACAACGCATACCTATACTAAGAAAAAGTTATATACTTTAGTGCATGTGCAGGAATGAATTTTCTTAATACTTTTCAGCACGGCCATGGTTGGTACCTGGTAAATTATTGTATCTATTAGTATTGAAATGTAGGCTTTTTAAGTTTTTATTAAAAACTTTTTCTTGCACCGAACATGACGAAAATAAAATGTCCGGTACAGTACAGTTCCAGCCATTTCTAGTCACATTACTGGCAATTATATTTTTGCAGTGACGAAGCTACCTCTTGCGCTTACTAGGTCGCCAAACCTGTATCTAATGATAAATGCTCTACAAAACCCAGTTTAAATAGACCTCTGCGTTACCACCAGTTCCATAGCTCCATGTTACTGGTTACATATTGACAATGTCCAGGCTATTTTGACCTGTAGTGTTGCACATTTTGGTAGACAATGAGGGTCATTTTGCATTGGAGTCGACCAACCTTGACGAGCTAGTCAATGAGCTAGCCGTCACAACACGCATGTTTTAAATATGGCGTCAAAATAAACTTAGCCTCGAGGATAAATTTGCAAGGAATTTTAATACATAATTTATTATCAGTGTTCTTGGAATATACGTTATAGTTTTGTGCAAACAATATGCTTTGTGAAGAATTGTTTGCATTAGGTACATGGTTTGGATTTTACTATATAATTGATGTATGGATTGTTAAAGATTTGAGTTGAGTACATGGGGAATATCGCATTCAATACGAATAGAAGGTCTTCCTGATAATGATAAAGAACCTATATTGATATGAACTAAAGGCCCAGAGGCCATGTGGTGACGGCAGTAAGAAATACAGTTGTCACCACCTCAACTCCTCGTGCGGGTGTCGTAAAAGTCGACTAAGGGATTGAAGTGTCACTGACCATTATTTGATAAAAGATTGATGATGTGCAGCAGCGTCATCATAGTGGACACATTACTGCGATCGCCAATCCGCTTGCCCAGCGTGGCGATTATGGGCATTTACCTCCTAATGCGTCTAAACGCATAGTTGATAGGAGAGGCCTACGTCCAGCAGTCGACTATCATAGGCTGATGATGTAAACGTGCTGCATAATATTCATAATAATCGTGTGCGTGGCATAGGCATGCACACGATTCCATATATCTGATTGCGACTGTACACCTCCATATTCGGTTGTATCGTTCTAGTGTCATATTGGCGTGCGTGTAGTAATGAGCAGTCGCGTTATTTTCCTAACTGGCTGTTTGTCGGTGGCATTGCGCAACGGTGCAACCGCGTGCATTAGCTCGTGTACCGCTAAATCATTCGTGACTCTTAATATAATGTGCATAGAGTCCATTATTAGTCGGTTAATTGTGTTCTCGATGGCATTAGTACACGGCTGTTGTTTAAACCAGATTTTTCATGAGCATAGGCAGTGTTGTCACATCTGCCAATTTATTGGTAGATCTACATATTATTTTGCCTTCATTCTATCTATCTATACTCAATCATTTATTGCACATCATCTACATCATACGATGGTCAGGTGTGGATCCAGGACTTCGTTGAGGGGGGGGGAAGGGCACTGCCCTATGACATGATAGTATTTTATACACAAAACTGAACCTAGGCATAGAAAAGTCCAGTATGAGGGGTGGGGGGGAGGCAAGTGCCCCCATTGCCCTCCCCCCTGAATCCGCGCCTGACGATAGTGAACAATTCTTCGTACGTTTTACGAAATGTAATTATTAATTACATCGTTTGAGCGCGTATCGTGCTAAAGTTGGGGGGTATGTCTTGATGTCAGCTTGACAGCTTTGACAATATGCCAATGAAACTACTGACAGTGACACAAATGCCGCAGAGATAGAGACAGTATCAGTTTTCGCAGCTTTTTGTTGGTGTCGGTAGGTAAAATGGTATTATAGATTTGCGCAAATGGCGTTGATCCTTAGGTGGTAGATCTACCTATTTTCCGCTTCTAATCCTACCTATTTTTGCATGTCGTTCTACCAGTTTGCCCAGATTATATGAGACAACACTGAGTATAGGATCCTAAAGTAGCCAGGGAGCAAGTAACCTACGTACAGGTAGGTAAGTATGCACAGAAAATTGATAAAGGTGCATTCCGATCAAACGAGCATTCGCTATTCTATCCCCCACTCTACGAAACAACGAATCATGTTTAGTGTAGCGATTAAATTTCGTAGAGTAGGGGGTTACAATAGCGAATGCTCGTTTGGTCTGCATGCACCTAAAGGGTTACACTTTCTGGAATGGGAGGTATCTTTAAGAATTAACCGGCTGATACGATCCAATATATGGAAAATGAGAGAGATGAATCAAATTAGTAATTCCCCGTATTACGTTCCACCATAAGAATAACGAATAAATAATAATTAATATTCCATTACTAACACATTAATAATCTACTTAACAATCGGTGGTAAGACTAATAACGGCTTAAGGAAGTAGTTATGATACATATGGTATATTTATCGGTTCGGGAGAGATCAAATAAGTATCAGCCAGGTGTATCATGATAATTATTATCTTATTTAGGATTGCATTTCGATCAATATTATGTTATGGATATGGATAATAAACTAATCATTTAGGAGTTTATGACACTTGCCCTCCCCCTTGACACTGGACCTATGTATGCCTAGATCTATTTGAATTTTGAACAATTTGTCGACGCAAGATAGATTATCTGTCCTTATTTTACTAATATAGTTAGTAAAAGACAGGAAGTACTGTCGCACCAATCATGTGCTAAGCTTACAACTATATAGCATATAAGCGTTCATTCACAATAGCAATATATTTCTAGTTACATAACTAGGCTTAGGACTTTTCATAGCATATCGTGGTTCTAAAATCCTTGGAGCCGCTATGTGTAAAATTTTCGAAGTCAAAGTCAAAGTATATTGTAATATTATATTAAATATAATGATTTATACCTACTGTCACATCGTTACTGAATTAATTTTAATCGAACGTAATTTATTTAAAAATTCGTTACAGAGCTTCAATTTAACCTTTCGCATCTTTCAGTGTTTTACGTGTAAAATATTTTTTTTTTGCATTATTTTATTGAATTATGATACTCCGAATGTATTGGCTCTCGTACAAACACGTGACTTTTCATTTTGCTCAGACTAAATCTCATTGACTATACAGTTTAAATTATAAATTATGATAAAATACTTATAAATTGGAATCATAAATCTATGCTCTATGTGATGTCAACGTGAAGTGAAGTCTATTTACTTCAAAGGTAACGTCAGTTTTGTTTTTTGTTCGGAAGTTACATGTAATTTATACGAAAGATTCGAAACTTTCGAGAAAAACAACATGACACTCTCGCCATTTTCATCGCTATTTCCGACCTAAGACTTTATCTAGTTTGTCTTGAACCTAATTGTCTAGTTTTTTTATGGTTTCTAATATAACTAATTTCGTATGCACTTTTTATGAAATCAAGTTCGATTTTTAAAAATAATTGCGTTTGATTTAAATTAACTCAGTAACGATGTGACTGTATACGTAGGTAGTGTAGGTATAAATCATTATATTTAATATTACATTATACTTTGACTTTGACTTCGAACATTTAACACATAGCGGCTCCAGGGATTTTAGAACCACGATATGCTATGAAAAGTCCTAAGCCTATACATAACATAACGCATACCCATACACAGTTCGACATAATAGTAGCCGCGTAAACAACTGTTGAGTAGATGGTAAACTAAGGACATGAATAGACGTGTTACGTGACGGGTGGTTCTAGTAACTTCGTTAGAGGTGGCACATGTTAACATTAATTGTTAATTATTACTACAATACCTAAACATTTGAGTCATATAGATGCAAAATCAGCGTAGTTTTCGAAAAGTTAATACGGACGTACTGTTGATTGAATTACTGAAACGTGTTTTTTTTCTTGTTTCTTGAAATACCCATAAATCCCAAAATATTGAACAGTTTGCATACTAAAGAAATAGGCGACGCATCGAAGATAGATATCAAAATGGGTACCTACTCGTACTTCAATTCAAATCCGACTTAAGGCTGGGCCGCACGCCACACCGAATGCGTATAGGTGGTACACCGAATGCGTGTGTAGGTGGCATACCGCTTGCACGCAATACGCGCGTGCACGCCACGCCAGCGGTGTGCCATCTAATATGACATTTACATACGCTACAACGAGAACGCTCACGTGCTGCACACGTATACGGTGTGGCTTGGCCTTTACCCAACCTGTAGCATTGCCATCACTCGAGGATACTAATAACTATTGGCTACCGCGGAGGGTAAAAAATATTTTTTTAGTACAGATGGCACCTTTTCTAGGCTCTAGTGCGAAAAGTGTGTCATTCTACGTCAGGTCCAAAACTTCGGAGGGCCATCTTCACTAAAAAACGTCGTACGAGACACGTGCAAAAACGAAATTCGTAACTCGTGTCGAATTAAAACACTCCCTATCGGTCGAGTTTTAAAACATCGCCACTCGTTTCTAATTTCATATTTTTCGCACTTGTGTCGTAATGTACTATTAGACGTTTCCGTGACCCAACCTCTACTGAAAACCAAATGCTAACTTAACCTAACCACTTTATAAATAGGTAATACAAAAAACCCGTACCTATGTGAAAATCTGAAACTACATATCTAGGTACTTTACCCTTCCTATAAAGCGCGGAGCATGTCAATAAGATCTGAATGTTATTGCTAGAACTCAAGTACAACGTGACTTTGCTATACTGTTATATACACGCTCACAAAATACAATCCAACTGTGCACGCCACGCAGCCGATATTAAATACCTATATGGGTGCATGGGCATGTGTGTCGAGCAAGGGCATTTAGGACTCGCCCTAGATTCGACTAGAATTACTACATACATACAAATACTTTGCTACAGTCGTGTGCGAGGGGTGAACAATGCAAGGGACTGCAAATGAAGCTTGTAGCAGTATAATAGAGAGTGTTAGTGATATATGTCGAGAAAATTGGTTATTGATATTATCGGTAAACAGACTGAAGTTTAAATTTTGATTTTTTTCTCCTCGTTGGGAATCAGTCAAGTAAGCAAGTCATTTATGACATGATACCACCTGTGCTTTAGAAACAGATTTCAACCTCATTTAAGATTAATAAAATTATTTTAAGTATTGTCATGACTTAGTATAGTTATTATTACAAACACACTTACAAAAACAATTTTAGCACTTTGATCTATCGGCTAAATTGTACATTTGATGTTATGCGGAATTTGAGTTTTTTAATGGATTTTGTGACGGTGATACAAAATTCCCATTCTGCCAACATTTAAAGGTTGAATACTGTGACCCTAGTGATAACGGTTATACCTAACTGGCCAGCCATTTTGGAAAACGGTGTATATACCTATGCACTTGTATTTAACTTATACCCTTCGGAGTTCTACCCTAGAGCCAATACTAATTAATGTTATTTAAGTGTCTCTGATAAAAAATAAATGGATTCCTGAAAACGAGACGTAGTCGAGTTTTGTAGACCCTAGAACATTATTTTTATATTACCGTTCCCTTCGGAAACTAAAAAAGAGCGTTGAACTTTATACATCTGCACTAAGCTACAAGCTTGGTAATCAACGCACGTATAAAAGTAGGTACTTACTTACTTCGATGTAATCCAATTAAAAGGCGCGGAAAAACTAACCTAATTACGTAAAAGACGGCTTACAGGAAACATCATTTGTGGCGAATACATTAATTAAGTAGGTACCTACCCAATCTACCCATACGATGTTAGGCGTGCTATTTTTAGAAAGTAGGCAGATGGTGATAAGAATACATTCGAGGTTATAGGCCCAAGGCCAAAAAGATTTAGAAATGAATCAGGTTGCTAAGATTAGTAACATGTTTCTAACCAAATCATCTATTTTTGGGTATTTAAACAAAATTGTGAATGTTTGAGAATCCGATAAATAAAAAATAAACACTAAATTATGTTGGCCGACGAAGTAGGTAATCTATATAAAATGATACGGACAATGTATACAAGAAGCGACGATAACATAACATGCAAAAAATCCTTTGATTATTCTTATCAACGTCCAAGGTGATTGAATACGCACGCTCCCGCCATCATTGACATGAGAGAGACAGGCGCAGTGCGACAGGGACAACAGGGCAGCCGTTTTGTTTACTTTTATTGTTTACACGCTACGTGCTAATCCAATCGCCGCTCGAACTTACGAGAACCAATCAAACTGGTCCCCATTTTCGTATACTTACTACGTGGCTTAGATACAGTTACACTGGTAGAAAACGCTCTATAAGCGATGGAATTCAACGCCTAGCTGCGTATGCGCTGTTCACTATATAATATACGCTTCTGTACCTTATTCCGTTGTAATAAAGCCGAAATATAGATACATTATTTTGAAATTAACCGTACACATGCGTGATCGACGGCTGTGCGTGACAGTTCGAGGATGCGATTGTGGAATGACCCAGACGATCTAGAAGTTGCATGGTCTGGCCACGTGGTAGGTAGTACCGTTCGTTTTACAAGATAACGAACGAAAAATTGATAACATACGGTTTTACATTGAAATTGATACCATTATAAACTTGTGCACCTAAGAACTCTAACCATACCTTTTATTCAGTTTAATTTTATTTATAAATCTGTATAGATATTAGATATTGTACCTAGGTACGAATATGTAAGCCTTTTTGGTAAAAGGTCTCACTTTGACGCTTAACATACTAACGAAACTTGTTAACCATCCATATGGTAAGCAACAAAGTGGGCCCTTTAACTAACAACAACTCACATAGTTAATTCAAAGGGCTTTAGTTATTCAATAGTAAATATAAACACTACCTATGAAACTTAATTGAGAAACCTGGATTTATCTGTATAGTGAACAGTGTAAACAGTAAATAAGGCAAGGTCAGTGCAGGTCAAACGCTGCAAACTACATAAATAGTGCAAGTAGTAGATCACAACATAAGACAAATATAGTTGTGACCTAACATTGTAAGACTTGATTAGTGAGAAATATCTACCTATACAGATAGAAGTTAAAAGGTCTGTTTTTAACCTCGTAAGGCCCACCATAGTTAGTTTTCCTGTTTTTAATTTGAACCTTGTTCTATATGTAAATTGGTAAGAATTTCATTTGTTTCAAAAAATAATGAAACAAAAGAAATTCTACTTTAATCTGTTCACGAAAGATACAAATTGGATTGCAACAACTATGTGCATTGTAATGTACATTGGGTCTTACGAGGTTAAGATATCTTATATGTATTTGGTTTATTTATGGATGTGTATAGCTAGATTTGAAAGTCAAATACCCTGTTATGGCTGAAAATTCAGAATTCATAAGCATCCAATGAAAGTGCTCAATGACCACCTGTACCCAACTCTATTGTTAGGTGTTGAGTATATATTTACATGATCTAGTGGATCTGGGTTCGAATCCTACAACAACCAGAGTCTTTCATAGTTAATTTTTTCTGTGGTAAGTATGTCTGTCAGGAACCAGAACCGGTATTTTCTCCATACAAAAGAAACGGTTCTTTTTTCGTTCTTTGGTATATAAATTCTAAGTTAATAGAGTAATTTAAAAATATGATATTGTAAATTACATAAAATATTGAGTAGTACATAAAGAGTATAAAACATTTTAAAATATTGACTATTTCAAGGTTTTTGTAAAATACGGAGGGAAAATCATTTATTAACAAAAATATAGTAACAAAGGATAAATATTAATTATTATCACGCAAGCACTGATGGAGATATTAGGTACTCTAGTCAGGTAGAGGAAAGATTGGGTAGGGCTGCGCCATCTTTTAGGCCAAAGAAGTTTTTGAAGGAGTTAAATTTGTGGCGCGTACCCCGAATACACATGCTTGTAGCACGGAGTAAAATACTGGTTCCGGTCCCCAATGACTGTTCCTATATTGTGGGATATCTTTAGATATTAAAATGAGGTTCTCTGTTTAAATTATTACAATAAAGAAATATTATCCTAAATTAATACCTATCCTGGAACAATTTTACACAAATCAACTGGTAAGCTCAATTATGGCTTGTGATGTGGGTACAAAACCATTATACCCAAATATATACCTAGATACCCATTGATATTTAAATACTTATACAACAATTACCAAGAACCAAAGGGCCAGTGTCTTTTCAAAAGAGCTTATTTTTACTCTGTCAACAAGGCTTATTTTGTCTGTTTTCATAAGAGAAATAATCTCTTAATGACTGTATAAGCATTTTGCAATTTTGTTGTATCCATACATAGCAAAAATCATAAACAGGAATAAAATATAATATGTGATATGTACACAAATAAATGCCCCTGCTGGGATTCTAACTCCGATCCTCCATTTCATGGACAGAGTACCAAATAGGCTATGGGGGCTGACAAACAAAAGTAAGTAGTTGATTGTAAGACAAATAGAATTGCAGTAGCTTGCAATACTAGTTGAACGAACTATGATAAGATAAGACTGTTGTGAATTTGTTGTTGCTTTAATTATGTGCTAATCAGTTATCATGAATAATAAAATAAAGATGTAAACAACTTTGGTAGTAGTTTCAATTCATTTACCAACTGGCATTTAATCTAGCTGTGTAAATAAGTTTATTTATATACAGCTCCCAAGCAGAATTAGAACTTCATGGCGAACAGGTGTATGGGAAATGTTAGCTTTAAGTTTTATGATAGCCTAAGAAAAAAAACCATTCAAGACAAATTGAGATACACAGAAATTAGTGTTATGTCTTTCCAGATGATGTTGCAAAGTTTAAGGACATTATTATAATTATATAAACAGTGTCTTTTCTTTTATAATGCCAGGCAACACAGATTTTACAATTAACATACTTCCTCCCACTTCAGAGAGCAATGTTGCTTATTTTTATACACATATAAATAATCCTCGAATTTGTATGTTGTTGTTAACCATATATTATCAATTCTTTCGATCCTAATAGGAAAAATAACATTATTATAATTTATACCTTCCATTCAATTACTGACATAATTATAAAATGTTTAGAAAATTTACACAAGTCATGTTTTATCAAGTTATAAGCATTGAAAGATATTGGGATTTGGGGTAAAAACATCTGCTATGTTCTAATTCATTTGATAGGTACAGAAAAATGGAAATTGTCCTAGTTCTTACTAAAATAGTAACTAATCAAAGCTAATTCTTTAGGTATTTGTTTTTCTTTAATTAAAACAAACAATTTTGATTATTGTGCTAATATTAGCTTCATTATCCTACCTCACAAATTAGACCTGCATTCCTATTGCAATGTCAACAACAGAAGCAGGAAAGATGATAGAGATAAAACAAGTTAGAGGGAGAAGCAGCACTGGAGATTGGCATAACTAGTGTGATAGGTGCACTAGTAATTATATTTGGCACACATTGCAATGTTATTCTTAGAACCTGTATGTCAACATCAAGTAATTGATGTTTTTACATATTTACTCACATATGTAAGCCCATATTGATTATTATGACTATCACCATGAGTTGCCATAATAATGTAGGTACATGCTAATAAGCATGATATTAGTTTATCACACTCATTCTTATTGCAATAAAATGGCCATGAGTTACATCATCCTACCAATAAATGAATGGAATAATCAAGAAATTGGACTTTGCCTATTGCTATTATAATTGTGTAGATGCCTAAAATATTGTTCTAAGTTGGAAGTTAAATCTGTTTTTTTTTATTATTACAACAGGTGGGTAGACATAAACAAATATGTTTGTTTACAAACATAAAGGCAATGAGTATTGTAAATAGAGCGTCGCGGGCGGCGGCGTTATCGCCGCGTGGTGGCGCACTTACCTCTTGGGCAGCAGCATTGGCGCCGAGCCCTTCCGCTGGAACACGCCGTCCACCAGCACGCCGTTCTTGCTGTTGCACGTCAGGTAGAACTCCGGCTGGTCGTAGAACAACTCCAAGTGACGCCGCGATATGAAGCTCGAGTGTCCCATATTAACGTCCACTTCCCCCCGACTCGAGTTCCGCCCTATCACGACTCGTTTCTGCCGAATCAAGTACTCAAAGTCCCTCCCGTCTAGCCGCGCGATGGCCACCGGAGCCGGCTCCTGGGCCCACTGCACTTTCGAGGGCGACGGCGGCGACTTGAGCGAAAGTAGCGCCCACGCGTCGCTCTCCGAGCTCCGCGAGAACTGAGTCTGGGCCATGTCAGGCGCTCGCGGGTATCACCAGCGCTTCGGTCCACACGCGGTGCGCGCACTGCCACTGCTGGCACAAGGGCACATCACAAGTTCACACGCGTGCCGGATCCGCTGCTCCGTGACCCGGATGTCCGGAACCTGCCGACTCCGAGCCCGCTCTACGATTTGAGGTTACTGACGGGACGCACATGCGCAAAGTTTCGACTTGTGCGGTAAACAAGAATTATATAAACCACCACACCACCACGTGATACTGTATACATATACCTAGTCGGGAACTGTGGATCGATACTATTCCGTATGGCGATTTCGTGTATGATCGAAATATTGATTGAAGTGTTGTTGCACAACAAATTTTTCGTAATTGGACCGAAATTAGACACTAAAGTAAACACGAGGCGAGAACAAAAATAACCAAAAACGTCAGTTTGGGATACGCAGTTTATAAGATCGTTGCGCCATCTGCACGTAAAACAACAAACAACAACGTGTAGTTTCATTACGCGCAAGGAAAGTTGAACACTCATGTAGGTCTACTGCTTCATATTATAATTATTTTATATATTTTCAAGCTTAACAAAAAACCTTATGTTTATTTATTTATGTAATCCTACGGACTACTTTGTTGAATATTGATTCATATAATATTAATACAATAATATCGAGACGGAATGTATTACTAAAGTGAACAAGCGTGTAAAGGAACGAAAATAGTGTTGCTCCGGAAGAGTGAAAATCAATTAATGCCCAACATCACTATGTTTGTTTAACGTATACTCTTTTGTCTATGACTCTGCAAAACAAAAATACTGATAAAATAATCATAACAAAGTGACGCAATGCTATGAGCAACGTTATTATTTTTAAAAGTACTCGTAATTTATTTACTTAACGTATTCCTATACGTATTATATTGAATATTTACATTTTACGTAAATAGTATTGCACTATTGCATAAAGAAGAAGCGTACATATTTTTTTGTCTTTGGTATTGGTACCATTTTTCACCCAGCTACGTTGCTTGAATTTTGCAAGTTCTTATCATTAGTAGTCTGTGGTAGCTGTCATTTTCTGGTATTGTGTTTGTTGGGAGTGCACTACTTGAAATGAAAATGATTTTTCCAAATTTTCCTTGGTCGTAGGTAAATTTATCATTGAATACATTTAAAACCGATTACAGAAACACTGGGCAAACTCTTAAAATATACGAAAAGTGACATCAAGTACCTACTGTAAACATAGGTAAGTTTTTAAATTTATTAAAATAAATGCCGCAAATTTCATCGTACTTATTTTTGTTTACGTGTTTAATTAACGAATATTGAATGATTACAAACATTTATCTGTCAATAATTTAAATTAAGTAATTCATGAATGTCATACATATGTAATTACAAAGTAGATATTAAATTATTTTTTGCATTTATATTCCTATACTTAAAAGTATTGTATTACACCACATGAATCACACTCCATTTTGTCAGTGTTATATTTTTTGCCATATTTACAAGACCCTCCCACAGTGGATAATACTTCATAATACAATAATCGTGTTTGTAAAATATCCAAATGCAATAGAATAGGTAAATTTTTTGCAAGAATATTCCATGTAGAAACAGTTCATCAAATGAACTGAAAAAATCAACCTAGTCCTATTGTGAGCTCCACTGATGCGGAGCAGAGCTGTGAGAGCTCGGCAAATGAGACCGCATCTTAGTGTTCCGAATTAGAATTAGAAAAATGTAATTGGTCAATTTTGCACAGCACCGCGTCAGTGGAGCCGCACCCTAATTATCTTGTCGCTGACCTGCTTGCTTTTGGCCAGGTATCCCTACACTACTAGCTCAATAGGGCTTGTGTAGTGCATAATAAGCAACAATATAAATTATATTTTAAAATAATGCCATATATGATAAAATTGTCCTCGCCAGGATTTGAACCTGGATCTTAACATACCCATATAGAGTAACACAAAAGGACCCCGTGCCTAAAGTATGAAAAATGTGGTTTCAGTTAAATGGGCTGGGATTTCGATATTCTGTAGACGTCAGTGCTCTGAACAAAAGTCTCTATGGGTGCTACCATGGTTTCCGAGACCCTGTCAAAGTTATGACTGATTTTACATCTTCCCTCCTATGAGTTGAGATTCCGATGAAATAAAAAATTAAGGGTAGTATAAAAGAAAACATCTTCAGAGTATCTTATCCATCTATATACAATACAATTTTCTTTATTTGCACACCTTTAAAAAACAGTACCAATCAAAAATCTATATTTTCATTTTTTTATCTAACAGTTTATCCTGCATTATAACTAACCCTTAGCCATTGACCAGTTCAGTCAAAATATCATATTTTAAAAAGTATGCTGATAAGGAATGAAAAGGTAAAATAAATAGCAACCAACTATTAGGATATCAAAATAAATATATTCAAACTTTTATGACTAGACATTATCACAGTAATTACAAAGGGAAATAAAAATACTCAAAATTAAATAATAACCTCTTTCATATTAATTCACTAGTTCATCAAACAACTTTCAATCTACCTATCACTTAACTTTGTAATTGTATATGAAATACAGAAAAAAATGCACTTTGTCTGCAAAACTTGGTCTTGTTCGCTCCATTATAATATGTATTATGTTAAGATAATCAACCTTGGTATGATACACTTGAGATCTGATACTTATTTTAAATATTGTAAATTTAATTTAAATACACAGACCCAGATCAAATAAAGTATATTAAAAGATGGCGTAGGTGTTTTATAGTTGCAGATTTCTAAGAATAAACATTTGTCAGTTATAGATTAAACCTTCTTAATATGAGGGTAAGACTCACTCTTTTTCCAATACTCATAACATCATATAGGTACATAAGGCTCATTTCTAAACTGTCAAAAGTTCGTTCTTAGAAATCGGCAACTATACAAGAATATCTGTTACATAACCCCATTCTTCTATTACTAAGAAACCAATATTGGGTCTGGTCTGGTCATATTTCAGGCGTCTAACAAGTTGACAATATTTTAGCAATTTTACGAATTCGATTCAAGTAATCAGTTGCCGTATAAGTCCAACAGAAGCGTTTGGTAAGAAGCAAGCATCCCATTATTCAGTTATTTTTTGCCTTTTATCGATAGATATAAACATAATTGAGGTAGGTACTTTGATACACATAAATGACAAACTTTGACTCGAAGAATGATGCTTATTCCCGGATAGTAATGTCAAAACTATAGTAATTTGACAGTAGGTAGTATATGAGACTAAGGGCTGTTTTTTCAATCCTCAGTTAAAAGTATCCGTCAGTTAAAAGTATTACCATCCTTATCGCTGGTCATCAGTCAAAAAAGGATAGAGCTAACATTTATTTGACAGTTACTGTTATCTGGGGATTGAAAAATCAGTACTAAGAGTTATTCTTTGAATAAAAGTTTGGTGAAATTGAGCCTTATTTGATCTGCTATTAGTCCTGTAAGTATGACATGCGTTTCAATAGTAAATTTCCAGACGCTCTGTTGATAATACAAAACTGCTATTGAAATCAGGTACAATACGTTGAATTTAATTAGGTACCTACATTATAAGATTATAACTATTATAAGTATAGTGGAGGAAAAGAGGGGAAGCCTTTGTCCAGCAGTGGGACACTAAACCAGGCTAATAAAATAAAAGTATAGTGATGTGTAATCCGATATTACATTATTGTATACCTAGTGAGGGGGTAATCTGTAATATTGTATATATGTACATCCAGTTTGGCCATTAAATGTGATATCACCTCAAAAGTTCAAATAAGCATACGCTTTTATACAATCATAACCAATCAAAATCCAATGTATTGACTGAAAACACAGAATAATAATAGTTTAAAAAACCAAAATAACATGCTTTCTAGGGTTCCGCATTTCGTATTCATGACAGACAGCAAACCTTTTCATTTGATACCCATACCTACCATCATGGGGGTGGTTCAGGTTTTCAAACTAGCTGTTTGAAAACCACCATGTCAAACCAAATGTCCGCCATCTTGGGGAGGCCATATTGGATTTGTAATGAATGACGTTTCTTAGCTAGTCATGTATTGTCTTCAGCAAAAATCCATCTTAATCGAAGACCGGGAACTGGGTCAAATTAAGATTTAACCCTTAAATGCATAGTGATGTATATGCATCATGTATTCTGGACTCTGTTGACAGCATCTCAGAATTCAAATTTGAATAAATTGTTGTCAAGGTCATGCATTTAAGGGTTAAAGTTTTTTTTTTACATACATAGTTACAAAGCATTAAAAAAAACTAATCATCAAGTTGCGTCAAACTGGCAACCCCTCTATTGATCCAGTGTTTCTGTGGTATCTTAGATAACAATGTTATGAACATGACGAAGTTACTAGAATGTCCTGTCGTCGCCAGCACACCTTTCCGTTCACTTGTCTTATATATAGGACAGAAGTAGCAGGGCGGAGGTTTAAAGTTTTGAATCAAGGACGGTTGGAACAATATGATGGGGATGGTGTCGAAAAGGATTTTTGGGTAGGACTCGTCCAGTTCCATTTTCTGTCGATTCCATCTTGCGCCTTCGAGGAACAGGCCCTGAGGGGAGAAACACTCATTTATTTTAGAGTAAATAATAAATTATAAATATTAGGCGTTATACACGAACGAAGCCATACCCACCTCGGACGTTGGTGAACTAATTAAATTAATATTTATAAATGTTATTATAAATATTAATTTAATTAAATTTATAGTAGGTAGGTACCTATTTACATATTATCAAACCGAAATCAGAAAGAGATTTGAAAGTACTGTTGCGTGTTGACACAACATTTATTATTTACCAAGAAAAGAGTTGTTCACAGATGTAGTGAGCGATTAAATAATCTATTGTCTGTAAGTATCTCCACTTAAACGATTGTTCGAGAGACGATAAAAGTGGACTGTAATGTTGTCGAGAGAAAGTCGGAATTAACCGTTGTAAAATTTAAATTGAAAAACGTTAGGGTGTGGGGGAGCAAGAATGTTGGTGCCTGTTAAAAGAAACGTGAAGTGAACAGATATACAGCGGAGTGATTGGATTACCTTCCGTGCCTGATGCTGGAGGTTGGATCCGTAGCTTCGCTGTCCGCTGTTGGCGCCGACCGGGATTCTCCTGCCAACTGAAGTCACCTGACCGTTACCTCCAGAGTCCAACTTAGCTTTGGGTCCGCTCTTCGCACTCGGTCGTGGGGCTCCTTGCACTCGCTGGTTTGATGTATGATGAACTTGCGTGTGAATGGTGTTTTAATTCGAGAATAGAATCTACGAGAGCGAAAACTGTGTCGACTCAATCGCGGTTTGAAATCACACTGACTTTTTTTACTAACGAGAGGGGAGGGGAAACGTCAAGTTCAAACGTCACGTTGACAGTAGAGCCACTATACAAATAAAAATAGATTGCTATGTTGCAAACTTGAACAACGATGAATACATAAATATAACTATGAATATATCCTAAATTGACTTATACACTATTGTGTCAAGTCAACAGTACTTTGGAATCCCATACTAATCGCGGTTTGATAATAGTAGTGTGACTAAATAAAAAAAAACACAAATTAAAAATATTTATAAGGACACGAACTTGAGAAATAAATAAATCCTGCCACTCATTGCAATGCTAGGCCGTGTGGTGACGGCAGTAAGAATACATTTGTCACCAACCCAACTCCTCCTGCGAGTGTCGTAAGAGTCGACTAAGGGATTGAAGTGTCACTGACCATTCTACAAAATTGATGATGGGCAGCAGCGTCATCATAGTGGACACATTACTGCGATCGCCAATCCGCTTGCCCAGCGTGGCGATTATGGGCATTTACCTCCTAATGCGGTCTATACGCATAGTTAATAGGAGAGGCCTACGTCCAGCAGTGGACTAATATAGGCTGATGATGATGATTATGACGACTCATTGCAATAGTTGACGTGCAATATAACACGCAGAGTTGGGCAAAAAATAATTCGATTACTCTTCTTGTAATTTGTAATCTAGATTACAAGTACTTTGCAGAAGTAATCAAACTACCACGATCCACTAATGCGATCCAGTTTTTTTAATCGATGTGTCGGTTCCATAGAGAACTGTCAAAAACTGACAGGCAGACACTGACCACTTTTTGCCCAACTCTGATAACACGACAGTTAAATTCCCCAAACATGCAGTGATACTACACTTAAATCGCACATCTTAAAAGCCGAGTCGTACGTCGTATCGCATGTGTGCGTAGTGCGCGTGTCGATGGCGTGCGCGTTGCTTCGTATCAAATGTCATAGTATATGACATATCGCTTGCGTTGCGTGCCCGTACGCGTGATGCAAGTATTGTACGAAGTGTCATGACAATTCGTACAATACCCGCAACTGACGCAACGTTTGCCACCCACACGCGCACGTACTGCGCACGCATCCGGTGTGCCTCGGGCTTTGTAACTACGTATTGTGCAAGCCGTTTCGAGCCACTCTAGATCTTAGTGAAATAATTTTGCAAAAGATTATCCTTTCTATAAGAATTTTAATTTCAATAAAGATGCGAATATTATAAAAGTTTCCAGATTTTTTTTTGTGCTTTTCCAACATTTTGGTAAGTTTTCTCAAGTAATACAGACAGACAGACAAACGAGTGATCCTATAAGGGTTTCGTATTTTTCCTTTTGAGGTACGGAAAAATACCGCCCTAAACAATTAAATAGTTTACGCTGTACACAGGCGGCCACATTGTTCCTTAAATAGTAGGACATTTGTCAGAGCGGAACAATATAAATATACCTACTTACGTAAGCAAAGCATATAAGCAAAAACAAAAGCGAACTTCCTCTTCTACGAACAGTATCTTGTTGAGGTGAAAATGTCATGCACAACTCGCTATCATATATATGCACACACTGCACATATTGTACACTGCTACAACTCACCCAAACAAATACACTGTGTTCTTGTCCTTGATGGTCCATCTGTTGTGTTTGCTGCTTGCGATACATCAATACGGTTAAAAATACCCCGGGCTCATATCAGAATCGCAGTCAACTTTTTACCTTGCTGGTAGAGTTCATATTGCTGTGACGTGATCGTCTATTGTTAGGTCTCGAATGATAGTGTGGGAAATGTAAGTTTGCGATGGCAGAGTTTTGGGTGAGAATTCCCAGGTGTTTCTATTGAGGTGTTTGTCAACTAGTAGGAATACTGACAAAATGGATGTAACTGTGTGTATGTGGGTATACTAATACAAATATTTTGTAGGGAGAAAATCGTTAGGATAATAATAAATGTAAGTGTACTTACACGATTAAAAGTCTCTATAGTTGTGAAAGTATTTATGGCAAAGTGATTTCTCGAGAAACCGTGTAAATATTCTTCTCGTAAATCGAGAAGCGAGCTACATCAGCATGTTTTTATGATCGAACTGATTTTACCAAATTGAAATTATTACGTAAACATATCGAATGAGGCGAGCTAAGAAAAGAAAGGGAAAATCCCAATGGCCTGAATAGAGAAGCTGACTTCTACATCGTTACTCATCAAGATAACATTGGAATGATCTATCATCAATCAGTTCTATTAATAACTTTATTAGATGCATTTACCTTGCAATAGACTCCGAACTCAGGCTGCTCGCTACACTCTGCCTCCATGCTTGTGATTTCAAACTCGAACTGAACCTGGTCGATCGGGATCTTGTTATGGCGAGAGTAGTTTTGGAGAACGCCAGTGAGGAACGACTGGGTGAAGTAGAACCCGGAGATCCAGAATACGACTGGAGGACCCTCGTCTATCCAGTCTTGGAGGAACTTCAACCTGTCGGTAACATAAATGAGTGAAAAACGTGAGTAAAAATCTACAGGAATCAATTGGTTTAACTGGGGACGCCCGTGAGAAAAGACTAGTTGAAGTAGAACCTGACGATGCAGAACTCGACTGGATATTCTTATATGGACTACATTGAAAGCTTAAAAAATATATAATCCGACTTACACCGATTTCTCCAAGATCCCATCATCGAATATGTAACGGCACTACCTACTGTATACGAAGATTTTGTACTTATAAGATTATAAGTTAAGTACCTACTGCGGAATGAGGTATGATGGAGATAAACCAATGTGGTTTTACGATATTATCATAAAAAATGTGTGTAGTTAGTATTTATATCTAATAAATAAAATAAATAAACAATAAAATCAAACGTATATATTTATTTTGAAGAAATGACCCCCCTATAATGTAATTTGCTGAACGATTTATTTGACAACTCATTAGAAGGCTTGCGGCGCTATCTGATTAACCGTTTAAAACTGACCGTGACTTTTCCATTAAGCTCCCCGTCAGTCTCACGCATTCCCTTTTTAAATCTCCGATGCGATGGCCAAAACATCAGTCTTTCATCGTCAAATACGTTGCAAAGAATGATCGACACCATCTATTTTGATACTGGCCACGTAGATACATGAACACTCGCTTTCATTCATACTCATGAAATCATGGTTTGTTGGCATATACAAAGCGTGGGACATACTACCTAGATATACGATTGTAATCACTGTTTTACATTTCAAGCATTCTTAGTTCTCGTCAGTTGCTCGACACGAACGGCTGAATAACCTACAATATATTTATGGGTTGTTTTGTGTGGCTTACTCGCTGCGCCAAGAATGAGTCAGTATTCTTAAATTAGGCACACTTCAGTTCGATCTCAAAAAAAGTGAACAATACATTTAAGAATTTGCCATTTCGATAAAATATCGGTAATTGATGTATCTCTTTTCTTCTATTCCAGTGCAATGGAAGACAAGGTTCTTACAGAAGAAACGTGGCCTCAAGAGGCCGAAGCAGCTATCAATGACATCCGCAAACACGTGAAATCGGCCAACATATCAACGCAGCTGAAAAACGACAACCAACGGATTTACATCAATCTGACGACCCTGGAGAACTCCGACTATTGTGTGGAAATGTCTGCCGCCGGTTTCAGAGTCGTGGGCAGGACCTATGATGACACAACACTAGCGATCATCGAGAACATGAACTATGAGACCCCGTATGCTTTGCTCAATAGCATCAGTCAAAAATATAGGGAGTCCTTCGGCGGTGAGTTGATGAACAAACTATTGGATCTAGCTAAGAAGGAGACTTGAATTTCGTATCAAAACCATTATAAAGGTTATTTTTTTAGTAAACAGCCTTACTAGACATATACATCACATACACGAGCTTTTGGAGAAATATTATTGAGTTCCGGAGTTTTCGAGGGTTGTTTAAAGTGATAAGAAGGTTGTAATTGGCGACTGTGGTAACCGTCAGTATTTATCAGTGCTATAGGTATGTTGTATTTAAAAGTAAACATTTAGACCAAATTAGGGTAAAGTGTAATCAATCATTTATAGAATGTTTCAAGATTAACTTACCTAGAAGAGGATTCCTTGTTTTGAAGACTGTTTATAATATTTTATTGAGTTGTTTGACGTAAAAAAAGTTTGACTCTATTTAAATGCCGAACGTTTTATAACTAAGGCGTTAGAAATATGACTTTATAATCTTACAATGTTCAATTTAAGTAACTACAAACGATTCAATTTCAATTACTAAGATGCAGTTCACTGCGATTAGAGACTTCTGTATACTATTGAGTATTTTATTATATAGAATATATTCTACGCCAGGAAAAAAATGGAAAGTTAATGAAACTCAGTTTTATTTAGATGTCGTAAGTGGATAATCTGTAAAATCATTTTGAATATACTTAATGTTACTTCTTAAGAGCTTCGCCTTTGCGATGTGCGTCGATCTAACTCACAACAGCAATAACTGCCTCCAAATAGACATACAAAATTGAGAGACGTTACTATCTCTCTATTAGATTATAGGTAATTTGAACAAATTGTGCCACTGTGATTGAAAACAAATATCTTTAAGAATTGCACAATGTAGGTGTTAGTTGCTGACTGTATAGTGCATTTTATGTGTCAATTAAGGTTTCTGAACGTTTGCTTCCTGGTTTCCTGTCTTGTAGTTGGAAAATGTAGAATGATTCGCCCCTGTGTTAAATTACCTACAAATGCCCATTACGGATTATTTTCAAAAACGTTTCTAAATAATTTTAGAGCGTTTTGCAATAATAAGACAAGTTTCCATTCTGGAAAGTTATGCGCATGAAATTAAAAAGAACGAGACCTTTCCATTCGAGAGACTTAATTTTTTTTTTAATCTGTCGGTACATCACTAGGTAATAAGAATAGGCATTCCACCAGAATGTTGCTTAGCCCTTTATAAGACAGAAGGAATATTTCTCCCACCATGTAGCTTATGATGGTCCCGTTTTATCTACCTATTTACTACGCATCACTTTCGCACTTACATACTTGTTAGAACCTGACGGCAACAACGACCAACGATTAAACACGGTACCATCATAAGCCTACATTTTTCAACATTGTGTCAAAGTGGCAAGAGTCCAATTTTGCGCATTTCTGAACTCTGTCTGCCTGTTTAAGGGTTAGTAGGCACGTAGGCCAAATGTAAGACTATAACCCGAAATATTTTCGGGTTATCGTCCTATACAGGGTGTTTGTTATGTCGTTAGCCAAATTTGGATATGTTATTCGCGATCACCAGTACACAACATTTTTGAAAAAAAAAGTGACACTTTTTTTAGTTTTTTTTCCCGTTTTTTATCCGGCAAAAACATAATTTGTGGTCACTAGGCAAGTTTGTTTCAATCCGTGCGATTCGATGGCAGACAAAAGGGTAGCAGGTTTGAGTAGTCAAGTCTTAGCCAATCAGGAGTTCATCACAAGCACCGATCAGCCGACGTCACTCACCCCACCATCGGCACTAAACAATGAATAAAATGTCCTAACTACATGCACACACGATTGTTATTTGATTAAAACTGCCCAAGCGCATACCTACCTGTACCTGCTCGTTGTCATCAACAATTCAATTTGCTTAGAGAGTGCATTAGAATCGATATCTGAGGTAAACCAGTACGCGTTTGTATGACGGAACATTTAAGTTACTCCGTTCTTGAGGTCAAATTATGCTGGCTCGGCTGATCGCAAGATGCCATGTGCCATTTGTACAGCACTCTGTAAAAAAAGAAGGAGTGCGCTTGCGTGAACACGCTCGAGTCAAACTACCCTCAGATCGGCGCGCAACTCAAAATACCCTCATTATTAGTACTGTATGCGATAGACTGATAATGCTGTCTCGTGGGTTTTACCTGCAAGTTAAGCTCCACCTCCATTCCCCACCACGCGTAGGAAACTTGTTACGTATTGAATTAGTTACCTTATGCGGGTTAATTAAAGTTGCAAACTCAAACACCCTTTCCAATCTGATTTGGCAGTTATGAGCGCATACTAGGTGGGGCAGTACGCAAAGTAAGCAAGTGATCATAGTGACCAAACATTTGTTAGAAAATGGGATTTAAAAAAAAATCTATAACAAAAAGGATAATGAAAAATGGATTATTTTTGTTTTACCAAAATTTTTTTTACGCCTTTACCCAACACATATTGTAATATGGCTAATGATATAAAAAACACCCTGTATTTCAAAGCATACGAGTAGTATTATTATTTGGTAGAGGTACTCTAGTAGGATTCTGGTTGAAAGCAAAATTATGCGAGATATTAGAATGCCCTGAGTCTGTATTTCACTACAGTGAATGCAATTCTTAAGCCGATAAAAGAATTGTTTTCAAAACTCAAAAGGACAGTCTAATGTCACTCAAATGTTATATTTAATGTTTTGTGTGCTCTGATTATCCTATTGTGTGTATGGTAATATGTTAAATATATTTCGTATTATAAGTACACGTTTAGGTACATAGTGCCCGTTATGCTTCCTAACAATGTTTGTTAAAGCTTTAATGTAAGGCCTACTGAATCAAAACCATTACTAAATAACAGTATCTAAATAAAACGGCTCTATAGAAAGGTTGTTGTTACATGGGTATTTTTGTTTTTCTGTGCCACATGTTTAAAAAAATATCTTATCGCACTAGGGCAGTTATATGTACAACATACCACACCTAAGTAAGTTTTAGTTTAAATTAAACTTTAGTAAGTTTCTCGCAGGGAATATTCATTGATTCGTTTGTGTTGGTAAGGTGCATTTGAGGGCAGAAGATCTTATCAAATTATCACTCTGCTGATGATAGAAATGAAAATATGGGCGTAATGGTACGCGCCTGCGCTGCAGCCGATTTCAGTTTAAAGATAATATATGTTATAAAGAAGATTGAAGCTGACTTTTTAGTTAACGGAATAATTATAGTTAATAAAATGATAATAAATGTATATGAAAATTAGTTATATAAAAGTTAACACGTGCACAATCTCAATTCGACAAGTAAATCCTCACATGTGTTATCTATCTATCTATCTCTATCCTTTATACATCCCAGGCAAAAGTATAGAAAAGTTTATATTGTTAGCAATGGCAATCGAATCATATACAATCAAATACCAGAGTAAAAGCGATGTTTTTCAGTTTATAGACACACGAATAATATTTTACTTAAATCTTTTTGAGGATACTCTTTGGGTTTTAAAGATATATAGAAGACAAAAATCTTGTTTTCTGGTTTTATCATACCTTTGTAATTCTTTGGTGGATTACAATAGGTACGAATCAAAACCTTAAGAGACTTTAGATTTAGATACATGGCTCCGTTTGTTTCCATACATTTGACCTGGGGTACATGTGAGCCAGTCGAATGGCTTACTTTACTTACTATTAAAATTGTTGAACACAGTAAAGTATTGTCAATAACGTTTTATGCCGCTAGTTACTGTCACATCAAAAGGGTTATACTTAGTGTTAGTTTTTGTGTCATATTTTATTATATTAGCTATATAAATGTGCAAATTGTGCAATATTCTCGCATCAGTACAACAACGGACTGAGTACAAACACTGTATTTAAATGTTTGCTTTAGTATTGTGATAGTAAACTGAATTTATTTGTTAAATATATTAGTTTTTCTTCCCCACGAATTTGTCCTAATTAATTTGTTATAGCCGGCCCGGGGAACCTTAATCCCTATGACAGCTGTCAATACATTACTTGTCAAGACGCGACATTGTTGACAGATAATGTATGAAACTGACAGCTGTCATAAGACTCATAAGGGTCAAGGTTCCCCGAATTGGCTATAGTGTAGGTACTTATTCATAGAGGGCAATGCTCGAAGTTTTTCTACGAGATCGAATTAGGAGTAATGAGATCCGCAAAAGAACGAAAGTCACCGACGTAGCTAAAAAATCGCCAAGCTGAAGTGAGAGTAGGCTGGATATTTTGCCTGAAAACGCTAATAGAACGAGTTCAGTAACGATTGGCATTTGTCGACACAGCGTGGGAATGCCCCCCACTAGATAGACCTACGACATGGTAAAGATACCTGGAATTTCATTGGATGCGGGCAGCGCGATAGACCCGTTGTTAACGCGCCGGCCTCAAAACCTGTCCCAGAGGGGTGAGGGCTGCGGAAGGTGACGTCACGGATGCGGCGAGCAGCTCACCGGCTTCGCGACACACACGAATACCATTCGACCCGCGCTTCAAGCATATCTCGCGAAAGCTCATTTAAAATTTATAAAGTTCATTAAAAATACAAGTAAACATTAAGCAGGAGTTTTCTTGAAGAGTCAACCCCTCAGCTGAGCTGCTCATAAATAGCGGCTCCGTCAAGTGGCGACCGTGACAGGACTCGACCTAAGTCCAAAAGTAACGGGAAATCGGTGGGCGAGAAGAATATTTCGACCAGATAACGACATCTGCAATCAGCATCGTCAACACAGCTAAGGAGGAAAGTAGCCCATTCCTATATTTCCATAATGTTTGCGATCTGTCCCCTTAATTTGTGTGAATAGTGCTCGGCCCCCCGTTTTCGTCTAGACTTTGAAGTGCTCATAATTCGTAATCGTGGTATATTTATCAGTGAAACAATTATAAAATCGCTATTTATATCGATACTGTGCATGAAGTTAAGAGAAGCCTACTTGCATTCATTAACTACGTAAATTGCAAGCATCAATAGGTGTGTCTACTCAGTGCGATAAGCGAGCGTCCATTTTATGTTGCATCAGCTTTGCATAGCAACTGCTTGTTTCCTACATAATTCACTTAAAACAAAACTTTTCTTTGCGTTAAATTATTGGCTTTGAGCTATTTTTACATTTAAGTGAAACATAAATTCGCATAAATAGAATATTCCCGGCCTTCAATCCCATCAAACCAGTTTAAATTGAACCCCGTAAAGAATTCGAACTTTATCTTTTAACTTAAGCCCCAAATTAGCTGAAAAATTGTGTTTCTTTAGCTTAAATCTTCTTAACCGTGCATTTCAGTGCTTACGGGTGCCGAACGCACGTCGTGCTGTGCTTTATTGCTGACTGCACGTGTTGCCGTGCGCGACGTGGCGGTGCGTTCTAGTTGACGTGCACGTCATCTGCTGCTTCTCTGCGAGTTCAATTGCTGGTCGACCGATTGTCAACGCTCTGTAATTGGGTTTGAGTGCACAAGTTATTTTGTCTAATTTAATTGTTTGCCCTTGACGCCATAAGCACCGTATTTTGCCCTTTTTATTATTAATAAATTCGTTATAATGTCCGAGGAGGAATTAAAAGAATTGGTACGTCAAAGAGGGACCTATAAGGCTCGTGTAACAAAATACAAAGATTATCTTTCTAATATACAAAAATTTGACCGTTCAAACATAAAAACGTTACAAATTAAAGAATTAACTATTCGTTTAACTAGATTGCAAAATTTGTTTTCGGAATATGACTCGCTTCAAACACAAATAGAAATGAAAAGTGCTAAGTTAGACGAACAGATGGAAGAAAGGGACGCCATGGAAACCCAGTTCATTTCTCTCATCTCTGCCACTCAGGAAATAATTGATTCTCACTTAAAGAATGACGCAGAAGACCATGGTTCCGACGGCGCTCGAACTGCCCAATCGACTTTCGAAACGGGCCCAGTCAGTAAAATTCGTTTACCAACCATAGCACTCCCGTCGTTTGATGGAAACTACTTAAAGTGGTTGGAGTTTCGCGACACCTTCGAAGCCATGATCCATGCGAACGAGTCTATTCCGGACATAAATAAATACCATTATTTACGCTCGTCTTTAGAGGGCAGTGCTAGTGTCGTAATAAAATCACTTGAATTTACCGCTAAGAATTACAAAACGGCATGGGAATTATTGTGTGAACGTTTTGATAATAAAAACTTGCTTATTAATAATCACATGAAGGCATTATTTAACATAGATCAGCAAGCTCGAGAATCCCACCGGTCAATTAGATTTCTTATCGATCACGTGACAAAAAACCTAAGTGCCCTTAAATCCTTAGGCCGCCCGACTGATGCATGGGATGACGTAATCATTTATTTAGTCGCGAGTAAACTTGATCCCACTACGGCTAGAAAATGGGAAGAATATAAGGCTGGCTTAAAAGACTTGCCTGCATTCACCGAATTCTTGAAATTCTTGCGTAGTAGGGCCGACGTCCTGGAAACTATGGTAGCTTGCAGGAGCGAGAAACAAGCCGACAATAAATACCTACAACCCAAGGTCACTAAGTCCTTTGTCGCTGCTGCAACCGCTTCCCGTAAATCAAATGGTAATGTGCCGACGTGTCCGGTGTGCCACGGCGCACATAGGATTAGTGAGTGTGTCAAGTTCAAGGACATGAGTGTCGAAAGTAGGTCAAGCGAAGTCTTGAAGTTACATCTTTGTTTCAACTGCTTGAGACGTGGTCATAGCACTGATAAATGTCGTCTTGGTTCTTGCCAGGTCTGTAAGGCAAGACATAATACGTTATTGCATAATTATAGTCAATCGTTATCCTTACAGGCAGACAATAAAACAGCTGGGCCGGCGCCCGTCATTAGCGCGGTCAACGCGTGCGCCGCGTCCGTAGATAACGAAGTTTTGTTATGTACGGCTTTAGTAAAAATTACCAACGTGCAAAATAATAAAACCCAAATTGTTAGAGCTATGCTAGACCCTGGTTCGCAGAGATGTTTCTTAAGTGAGCGCATGAAAAATAAGTTAGGATTTACAAACAATAACAACAAGCCATCTTGCGTGTTCGGTTTAAATAAAATGTCGTTTTATGTCTCGGACAAATGTGAACTCACGTTACACTCATTAACGAGTTCATATACGGCTAATATTCGTTGTTTTGTCGTGGAACATGTAGTGGACAACTTACCTAACAATTATGTCAATACTACCGAATTAAACATACCTGCTGACATACAACTGGCGGATCCAGGATTCTACCGTCCTTCAGAAGTCGATCTTCTGCTTAGTGCTGAGTACTTCTTCAACATTTTGACGTCCGAAAAAATCGAATTAGGACCCGACAAGCCAGTCCTTCAATCGTCGAAACTAGGCTGGTTGGTATCCGGGCCCGTAGGCAGCTGTGACTTTGATGAGAATGAATTTGTATATTGTAATTTCACCAAACTAATTTCACAGAATCTCACACGGTTTTGGGAACTTGAAGAAATTTCCTTAACGAATATTTCGAAGGACGATGAAGATAATATTTGCGAAAAACACTTTTTAGACACTACGCGACGTTTAGACAACGGTAGATTTCAGGTTAAAATGCCATTACGTGAAAATCCAGAAACCGCACTCGGTGATTCCTTCAATATGGCAAAGAAACGGTTCTTAACTCTAGAAACTAAATTAGATAAAAATCCCGTTCTTAAAACGCAATATTGCGACTTTATACGGGAGTATGAAGAACTAGGTCACTTAAATAAAATTGACAAACCAGTCTTCGGTTATTACGCCCCGCATCATTCAATTATCCGAAATAGTGAAACTACAAAATTGCGGGTAGTTTTTGATTGTAGTGCAAAAACTACCTCCCAAAAGTCACTTAATGACATTCAACATATAGGCCCTGTGGTACAAGATGAACTGTTTGACATTCTTGTCAGGTTTAGGCAGCATAATTTCGTCATATCCGGGGACATACAAAAAATGTACCGGCAAATTATGTTAGACGAATCGCAGCGCCACCTACAATTAATCCTCTGGAGGGATGATAATTCGAAGCCGCTAAGCGTCCTTAGGCTAAACACCGTAACGTATGGCACAAGTTCGGCGCCTTTTTTAAGCGCTAGGTGCATTGTACAGTTAGCAAAAGAATGTCCCGATAAATTGGTATCAGAAATAATTAGACGAGATTTTTATTATGACGATTTCCTAAGTGGCGCTGAAAGTGAAAGCGAGTTAAGGCATATTTACAAGTTAGTTAAGGAAACACTCGCTTCCGCTTGCTTTCCTATTCACAAATTTCGAACTAATTGTCCAGAGATTTTCGCTGCTGACTGTACTTCAACTCAGTCGTTAGACTTAAATAAACAGTCCAGCATATTAGGCTTAATATGGTTTCCTGATCATGACAATTTACAGTTCTCTGTGAAATTGGACAAAGATACCTGTGTCATTACAAAACGGGTAATTTTGTCTAATACGTGCAAAATTTTTGACCCAATGGGCTTGCTCAGTGCATGTACAATCAAACTAAAAATACTGCTTCAAAATTTATGGGTGCTTAAGTTGTCATGGGACGGTGAAGTTCCGGTGCACATTAAAAAAGTATGGATTAAGTTCTTGTCGAATGTGCATGTACTTGCAAGTCTAAAGGTGCCTCGCCATGCTTTGTGCGCCAACCCGACGTCAATTGAGATGCATTGCTTTGTTGACGCATCGAAAGCCGCGTATGCGGCATGTATATACTTGCGGTCTACCGACGGCGTAGGCAATATAGTAGTTCATCTTTTGTGCGCCAAAACGCGCGTCGCGCCACTTAAAGAGTTAACGATTCCGAGGCTTGAACTTTCAGGTGCGTTATTAGGCGCGCGCTTAGCTACCAAGGTCACCAGTGCCTTGCGCTGTTCTGTAAATCGCAAGGTTTTCTGGACGGATAGTTCGGTAGTGTTGGGTTGGATTCGAAATAAACCAAAATTATTCAAAGCTTTTGTATCGAATCCAATCAACGACATCCATGAATTGACCGCGAGAAATACATGGCGGCATGTGCCAACCGCATTAAACCCTGCTGATTTAGCCTCGCGAGGAGTCGATCCAGGTCAACTGCCGGAGCTGAGCTTATGGTGGCATGGGCCAGCCTTTTTATTACTAGATGAGAGTAACTGGCCACAAAACATAGGTTCTACTGACGTAAATTTGCCAGAAATGAAAGAACAGGGTGAATGTTCAATATTAGCCATGGTCACTATTGAGCAATCACCCCTGATCGCATTTGAAAATTATTCAAGTGTGAATAAATTAAAAAGAATAGTAGCTTATATTTTTCGCTTTATTAATAACTGTAGAAATCGAAACACAAAAACAAAGGGAATCTTAAAACAAGAAGAGATAAAATACGCTTTAACTTACTTAATAAAACAATCACAAAAACAAACTTATACTACTGAGCTATCTACACTTTTACAGGGCCGAAAACTTAAATCTACTTCTAATCTTCTACAGTTATCGGTATTTGTAGACGGCGACGGCGTGCTGCGAGTAGGTGGTCGCTTACAAAATGCCGATTGTAAGTATGACAAGAAACACCCTGTCCTTCTAGACAGTAAACATCACTTCACGCGGCTCTTGATGGAAAGCGAGCACCTACGTCTGTTACACGCAGGCCCACAGCTACTCCTTAGCTCCATCCGCAACGAGTTCTGGCCGGTAGGTGGCAGATCTTTAGCGCGCAGCATTATTCATAACTGCGTCACATGTGTGCGATTGCGAGGTGAAACTATGAAGCCGCTGATGGGCAGTCTACCTACAGACAGGGTTACATCATTCTACCCCTTCCAAGTGTGTGGCCTTGATTTTGCGGGGCCATTCATGATTTCCAGTAAAAAGGGAAAAGGCAATCGCATCACAAAATGCTATTTAAATATCTTTATTTGTTTTGCAACCAAGGCCGTTCACTTGGAAGCGGTTAGTGATCTTAGCACAAATGCTTTCATTTTAAGCCTTCGTCGTTTTGTAAGTCGTAGATGTAGACCACATACAATTTATTGCGACAATGGCACTAACTTTGTTGGGGCAAATAATGAATTAGGCCGAATGCTAAGATCCGCTCAAAATTCAGTGTATGAGTTCGGCAACGAGGAACAAATTAAATTCATTTTTTCCCCACCATATTCTCCCACTTTCGGTGGAATCTGGGAAGCAGCCGTAAAATCTGCCAAATTCCACCTAAAGCGAATTATGGGTAACGCGAGTTTGACGTTTGAGGAGTTGAGCACTTTATTTGCACAAATTGAGTCTATTTTAAACTCCCGACCTCTTACTCCTTACTCGTCAGACCCAACTGATCTTTCCCCTCTGACTCCAGGGCACTTTCTGGTGGGGCGACCCATGACTTCACTGCCGTCACCCCCCGTTTGTCTTAAAAACCCTGATAGGTACCAGAGGATCGAGCAGCTGCGCCAACATTTTTGGAAAAGATGGCGGAACGAATACCTCGCCGAGTTGCAGCAACGTACCAAGTGGCGCCAGAAACAGAAGGAGCTCAAGGTTGGAGACCTAGTGGTGTTTAAAGAGGAGAACACCCCACCGCTTAAATGGAGGCTCGGAAGAATCCACCACCTTTATCCAGGGGCAGACGGAGTCTGTAGGGTTGCAGACTTCACTACGCAGAAGGGTGTCGTCAGAAGAGCGCTCAACCGAGTGTGCCCCCTGCCCTGCATGACTGAGCTTGAAAGCAGCAGCTTTCAAGGGGGGGAGGATGTTAACGCGCCGGCCTCAAAACCTGTCCCAGAGGGGTGAGGGCTGCGGAAGGTGACGTCACGGATGCGGCGAGCAGCTCACCGGCTTCGCGACACACACGAATACCATTCGACCCGCGCTTCAAGCATATCTCGCGAAAGCTCATTTAAAATTTATAAAGTTCATTAAAAATACAAGTAAACATTAAGCAGGAGTTTTCTTGAAGAGTCAACCCCTCAGCTGAGCTGCTCATAAATAGCGGCTCCGTCACCCGTATATCCGAACTTGCTTCGGAGGCGCCCTATATCCAGCAGTAGACATCTCGGCTGATAATGATGACTTCTTCACATTAGTTCCCCAGTCATCACATCACAGACACGTGGTTGTCGAAATATTTGTATAGGTTCAACTAAGTTGCTGTAAGGTGTAACTATGCTTTTAAAGCACTCGTTGATATAGTTCTACAAGAGCATTGTGGGCACGCAGAACCTACTATCTATGAGAATTGGCCAAATACGCAACATAAACCTGCATCTGTTGGGGGTCGCGGTTAACTGGTTTTCTGCTCAATAAAGTTAAAATAAATTAATCCCAGTGCTTTCATCGAAGGCTTTTGGACCTCCACGCAGCGGAAACTAAGGAAGGACTATCGCGAACTTCAATAATCGTACATTTTGACCATCTGTCTCTGTCACTCAAATATGACAGCTGACTTATGTCCTGTTACCCCTCGCCAGGAACATAGGGCCCGGATAGTGCTCTTCCACCTGAGACGATCCTTAGCAGTATCTTCGAGATCTTCCTATTTGGGTCATTGTCAGATTTAGGTTATCGTCTTTTCGGTGGACATACCTAAAGTTAAGGAATTCCTTTACTAATTTTGGGATAAAACAATGTACGGTACAACTAGGTTCCCCGATCTATCGCCCTATGCAATCAAATCGTAACATAGATTTATAAAAGCTGTTAACTTTTGACCACCGAGTGGACAACTTTTGTTTTTCGGACTGACAATGACCCATTTGAGACCTGTTGTTTGCGCTTCTTTCACCACCGACTTACACCTCAGACGACCACAGATTACGGAATTTACGATTTTCTAAGTTCGCGGTAAGACCGCAGAGCCCTTTACGAAGGATCCTAATCAGTATGTTTCTTTGAAATATTACATAAATAATACAATTTTGCCGTAATGTACCTGCTACGTTGCCGCTTGTTGCTTTGCCGTGTGGTGACGGCAGTAAGAATACATTTGTTACCACCCCTACTCTTCCCGCGGGAGTCGTAAAAGTCGACTAAGGGATTGAAGTGTCACTGACCATTCTTTAATTTGATTGATGACGGGCAGCGGCGTCATCATAGTGGACACATTACTGCGATTGCCAATCCGCTTGCCCAGCGTGGTGATTATGGGCATTTACCTCCTAATGCGTCTATACGTCCAGCAGTGAACTGAGATAGGCTGATGATGTGATGATGTACCTGCTAAGCAAATCCGAAACATAAGACCCAAGCGGTTTCATCGAAGGGTAACTCTTAGACATCCACGCGCCGGGAACAATGCCTTTCACGAAGGCGTTGTTGCACTCCTCCAGCTCTGCGCTCATGATGGCCAGACCCTGGGCGGCCATGTGGACGCCATACAGCGTCCGGGAGACCACGGATATGAGGCGGTTGTAGCGAATCAGCTCCTGTGGGAAGGTCAATATCGTCATGTCATCGCCTGTATTCGTACTTACCTACAGAGCCTCGTCCTGCCCCCATTGTGATTTCTAAACGATCGATTTTTGCCAGCCTCCGTAGCCTAGTTGGTAGTGACCCTGCCTACGAAGCTGGAGGTTCCGGGTTCGAATTCCGACGAGGGAATTATTTTTAGGTACTTATTTAATACAAATATTCCTTTGGTTTGGCTATCCATGTATTTAAGTATCTATCTATTATATTTACTTTCGCTTGGTACTCAATCACAATCCTGAATTGAGCTTTCCGTGGGACTAGGTCGATTTGTGTAAGATATCCCAAGATATTTGTGTATTTATTTATGATTGATTTGTAAAATAAAGAATGAGAAGCCTGTATAGGTTGAAGTTGCACTCAATTTTTATTTCCTATATGTAAAATATTATGTAGAATAAAGGAAAAGCGACTATATTTTCAAATTCATTAGGTACGGGACGAGGCTATATCTATAAATGACGAACTCGGAGCTGCGTTTTAACCTTTTGACAGCAATTGACGGTTATACACGCCAACGGAAAGTTGTGTCATGAGGCGAGGCTAATGTAGCATGGACTTACCTGGCTTTCGCGACGTACGGTTCTTCCTTAAAATTACTCTTCATGCATTGAAAAAGAGACAGCATAAAGAAGATTCACTGCATACTTATTTAGTTATTTTTTAGCTGATAAATATAGTTTGTTACTTTCCCGAAAAGGGACAAATGAATCTTATCAGTTTGCTAGAGGTTAGGACGTTTATAGGAGTTCGCACATTATAACAACTCCACAACAACGCGGCAGCAACTCGACTCACACTTTCTATGAGTAGTCAACTGGTTGGTCACTAATGGACAACACGGCGTGAACGAGTGGGCAATGCAAATGGTTGCTCGATACACGTCACTCGCAAACGCATGGTCGCCGCGTGGACAACCTGTGGTCAATGTGTGACCGACGAGTCGGGGTTGACCTTTAGTGTACGATATTAAAGGAATTATTAGGATTAAAATTTCAATATTTGGCATAGAGTCGAGTCGCCGTTGAGTTGTTATAATGTGCGAAGACCTTATGAAGGGTTTAGGGCCCAAAACTCATCAACTCAAATCTCAAACCTGCTTGAGAACAGTGTTCATGCTGTTGTAATACTGCACTGGGTACTTGGCGCTGACTTCGTCAATCTTATACAAGCGCGGCAGACGGGCCATCATGTCCCTCGTCAGTTCCACGACCCCCCCGCCTTCGCCGCCGCCTTCGCCCCCTCCGCCCGCGATTATTGAAGTCTGGGTCAGCAGTGTGCCGAAGAGTAGCTACGAGTAATGTGTCAATTAGCATTGAGGGTAGAACATACGATCGTACACACGCAGGTACATAGAGCATAATCTTTTTCATCACTAGACCCCGGAATCGGAGGTGCAAAATGATAGCTGTCAAGTTCTTACTTAGGGATAGGTAAACACATTTTATGATGTCGATATCGATACTCGATTTTTTGTACAATTATTTTTTTAAGTACAAGTACCATTTATTTGTATACCTTTTTTCGGGATCTATGATAATAATTAACATTTAATACTCGATTTTTAGTACAATTTTTGTTTATGTACAAGGACCATTTATTTGTATCCCTTTTTTGGGATCTATGATAATAATTAACATTTAATATATAAATCATTACTATTACAATACAAATCTCTGGTTGCTATTACATTTATTATGTTTCGAGTTGCACAACATTGAATAAAAACTTTTGAGATATTAAATCACATCATCAGCCTATGATAGTCCACTGCTGGACGTAGGCCTCTCCTATTAACTATGCGCATAGACGCATTAGGAGGTAAATGCCCATAATCACCACGCTGGGCAAGCGGATTGGCGATCGCAGTAATGTGTCCACTATGATGACGCTGCTGCCCATCATCAATCTTTTATCAAATAATGGTCAGTGACACTTCAATCCTTTAGTCGACTCTTACGACACCCGCAGGAGGAGTTGGGGAGATATTAAATACTTATAATAAATTATTTTTGTCAATAGATAGTCAAAGTCATCTTACAACGATGTCTTCGATTATTTAGGCGTGTTTACGAGTCTATTCGCCTAAAATATTTTATACAATAGAAAGTGGAGTCACTTCTTGCTGAACACCCTGAACTTCAAAAATGAATGATAAACATTTAATATACAATTTGCAGAATACACATCATTTCCAGATGTTAGAATATAAAAAACACATGGAGTCGAATTGCCATCAAGAGAAAATCAACAACATATGTTCTACTAATATTGATTATTTAATAAAGGATATTCCATTCCAATATTTGTAATCTTGCATATCTTGCATTGCAACTCAATCTTGTATGAAAACAAACATAAAAAAAAACCAATTAAACTGTAACTGAGATCTGCTTAAGTTTTTCGTCAGTTGTAACATACTTTGAACCAAATTCGAGAACCCAAACTTCAGAAGGTTCATCGACAATTGCCTCAGTAAAAAGTATGGCGATGTTACATAACATTAAATAAATATTTCGTTGATTTTGTAATTATATAGTCCTAGTTTATATCGTTAATAGGTGCGTTTAATTAAAGTCTTACCCCCTTATTCATAAACGTTTGTTTAACTTAACAAGCCGCTAATAATTGTTTGTCCCTTTCGGTTTTAACGATGTGTCGATAAGAGCAAAAGGGACACACACTTATTAGCGGCTTGTAATAATATAATAATAATAATAATATGTTTATTGCATACCATGGTATTTTAGATGTTACACAATCGTACGTATCACATGGACCCCGTTGGGGTGTAGCAAGATAGTATTTTAACAATTATAACTTAAAACTAGCTTAAAATTAAATGTAGGTGGTACAATCATACAATTCCTATAGTTATAAAAGTATACCTAAGTTACTTAAGTAGGCATATGTGATTTGGAATAGGATTAACAAAATGTTTATTTTACAAATTATCATCTTCCATATATTCGTTAACAAACGTTTATGAATAAGGGGGTTAGCTTATTATTATGGTAAAGAAAAATTATCGGTATGTAACTTTAATTATCGACATCACAAATATTTTTACCCCATCCCTAAGAACTTGACAGCTACCATTTTGCACCTCCGATACCGGGGTCTATTCATCACACTTGCTGTCTAAGCCGAAGCCTTGCTGTCTAAGAAAAAATAATAGCACAAAAGCTATTTAAGCAAATTATAGCACTTAACGTGTAAAAAAGAGGGCAAGATCGAAAAAAACGTAAAATTGCCAAAATCTCGAAAACCGTCCAACTTTTACTGAGGTCATGTTATGTTGGTTAGGTACCTCTTGGGTCGACCTACGTCGGGTGTCAGGGTGATCCATGATTTATGGGACACCCTGTATATATCTAATGGCGACTGTACAAAAGATCGCGTAGGTATTTTGTAATAGCACTTACAGAACTAGTCTCCTTGTTGTCTTTAGTGATATCCGCGTTGTCATGAAGACCAAACACTTCGGGTTTGGCGATCATGGGCAAAGCGCGGATATGCTCCAGGACAGAGTTGTAATCCATTGATGGCGGCATACGGTAGTTACCGCTCGGAGAAAACGAGTATCTGTAAAAAAAGCGGTGTGTAAAAGGAATAGAGTAGAGTCTGTTGGTCGTGATAAATTATCATCCAATCTCAGTCCGCTGCTGCATCCGCTTGCCCAGCTATCTATCTGTCCGCTATGATGACGCTGCTGCCCATCATCAATCAGTCAATAGTCAGTGACACTTCAATGCCTTAGTCAACTCTTACGACACCCGCAGGAAGAGTTATATACATTTGTCCCCACTCCAACTGTTGGAGTGGGGACAAATGTATTCTTACTACCGTCACCACACGGCACGGTCGTGACAGGGGGCAGTGAAAATGAAACTGGAGTTTTTTATCGCCATGCAAAGGACACAATTTTGAAAAATCCCAGGGTGAGAAGTCTCTTGTACTCTTCACTTTCACTGCCAGATCACAAACCTAGGTTATCGCTGCACGCCAACCTGTTGTACAATATACGTCACTTCAATTCCAAGAACGCCACTAAGGAGTTCCCAATAACTTTATTCACGTGCCACACGACTCCCCAGGGGAGGTATTCACTATACAATTAACGCTGGCTGGCATGCAGGGATAGCCTTCGTTTTTGTCCTGGCACTGCAAATAGTATAGTGATAAATCGGCGGCACGTGAACAAAATTACCGACAACTCCCCAGTGGTGCTCTTGGCATTGAATATGTTGATCATGTTGCCTGTGAAGCTCCAAGAGATTAGGTCCCTGGAGAGATGTGCGCAAAACTTTTCTGTTTTCATTTTTGTTCTATTGTCACCACTATTATTTTATGGTGGTTATCAGGGTCGCGTTTTATAAAGTTACAATTTACAATTTCGCTGTTTGCCTCTCTTTCTAGCCAATACGTACGTGCGTTAGAGAGGCAAACAGCGAAATTGTAAATTGTAAGTTTATAAAACGCGACCCAGGACTTTGCTTCTATCGTAATATAATAAACTACTCACTCAGGAACCTCCGTGACCTCTTCATTATAGAATAGCGACAGCAATGACAGTATGAGTCTCCGGTCCTTGTCGTCAGTGACTCGTCCGCCATAGTTGCATTCCCCGGCGAGGTAGTTCAGCGCGTCGAACGGAGTATCCGTATATTCGGTTAGGAACATCTAGAAAGTGTTTTTTTATAGACTAGAATAGTCTGTAGCGTAAGCGAGATGCTAGAAAATATTTATGGAGCGAAAGAACTACCGCAAACCCATAGGCACTTCTTTTGGAAGCAATCGTGCAGCTACCTACTTATTAAAAAATATAAAAAGGTGATTATACTATTTTTTTCGTGACAATAGTGTATTGTATTTATGAATCAGTCATTTCAGTATTACCCATATTGAACTGACTGATTTAGAAATTACAGTTGCGATGAATGTTAACGCACACAAAGTGTCTACTAATTGCAAAAAAATGTGAACGAATGAATGATTTCATGTGACTAGCATCAAAATATTGAAGGAAATCCCTTGAACAAACTTTTTGGTCAATCTTGCACTTGTAAATTACATGTTTTATTTGCTATCAGTACGAAAAAAGACACAGATTTCTAATTTTCCTCGCGTTTACAGGACCTGGTGTTGTGTGCATGAGCTCAACTACCTATACCTATCTGAATAGTTTCTAATGTCTGTAAGAAAAGTTTGCACGCTCTGACCATCGGTCAATGGAAAATCATCACGTCAACCCAAGATTAACCACTGAACAATAAAGTTTGACCTAACCTGCAATTGCATGATGCAAATCCTCAAGTCGCTCTCATTGAATTCGTATTGTATGTTCCACCCTAGCGGCCCGAACGCGCGTCTTTCTTGCACTAACGCATGGAAGAAGCACAAGGCAAAGAGCAGTCGCCGCCATTCCTCGGTGCGCGGGCAGGAGATGTAGAACTCGGGGTCGCAGATTGGGTCGGATATGTAGGAGCGGTAGATGTTGTTTTTCAGCCCTTTTGGCGCTTCATTTGTCATCTTTACACCTGGTAATATTTCATGTCATTTAACCGTTTCAGTGCGGACGACACGCCGGCGCGTCATGAATGTTTTTAACGAATGGCGTATGACACGATAGGCGTGTCATCATATTCTATGGCGTAAGGCACGCTTGGCGTATCATCAAAAATTGTTGGCCGCCATAGACAAAAGTTTTTGAAAATGGAACACGCAACGAATCGGTTAATCAGAGAGTTCATGTTTAGTAAAGTTTTCCAGTAGGTACAAAAGCTTTTCAATAAAAATAATCAATTAGCCAATAACTTAGGTACCTACTTATATTTTTTTGCAAAACTTTAGAAGCCAACACCTGCAAAAGGCTAAAAAGAAAAGTTGTCTGATAACCGCTGGAATTGGTGACATCGACTGTCAATTTTTATATATGAGCCTTTAATGATTCAGAAACTGATTTTTATCTTACAACTCTGGATCAATGAAAAAGAGACAAAGAAAGATGAAGCTTACTGGTTCTACCTATTTAACCTTTTAGTGGGTAACGCCAAGATATTTGCCATCATAAAACTCATTAAAAAAAACATAGATCGTCCTCATAAAATCTCATTGGGTGGCTCAGAAAAAATAATGGTAATAGGTTTAATCTTGAAAACTGATATCATACTTGTAGGCATCAATACCAACCGTTCTGCAGAACAGTGACCGGGAACGCCCTGCTAGGGTACGAAGTCAGCCAACACCTGAAGTTGTGATGGGTGGCTTGCGGCGTGATCACTTCCGCGCATATGCGCTCCAGCTCACCCATCCATGAGTCCATCACGTGGCAGTTCTGGAGCACTACCCAGCCGCCGGTCTTGATGGCTTCGGCGATCATGGCCGCCGCTATGGGGCCCTGGTAGGTAGAAATGTATGCCATGCTCTTTCAGGTCCTCAGAGGACAAGCATGAATATTCAAGCCATTTTTTTACAAAGCGATACGTGTGCGAGTTAACTGCGGCCCTACCGCAATCTACGAAAGCCGCAAATTACGGGGATTTTTCTCTGCCACTATAATGACGCCTTCGTTGAAGTGACAGAGACAAAAACCTGAAATTTATGGATTTCGGTTTTCGCGGTAGCAGTCCTATAGTTACGTAATGTACGTAAGTATGAAAACTGATAAGCAGACATGAATGTGAAAGATTTAAGTCATGGGTAGAAATTATAAGCGCTCTACTAACTACAACATACTAGATTAATAGGTTACGTGTCTCTTAGCTAGTTAACTGTTAAGTAGGTACTTAATATTAAAGCTGCTGAGCACTAAGGGCGATTTTTTAGCTGTTCGTCCAAATGATATTTCAATAAGCATTTCGCCCAACTCGCATTTAGTCAAACATGTGTGTCGTCCAATAGCATTTCGTCCAAATTATATTTTAATACGAGGACAAAAAAAATTAGTAAATGAGTATTATTCCAGAAATCTCAATTGTTAGATCTGAAACGGTTGGGCTTAGTAAAAAATAATCCATCTGAATTTCAAATCACCTGTCCTTGCCCCAGCGAGATCGTCTCAAAGCTGATGACCTTCCTCTCCATAGAGAACTTGACCAATCCCGACATCGGATCAGAGCCAGCTGATAAGATGAAGATCAGTGGCGAACAGCAGTTGCTGTCGCTGTAGGACTTCTCCAAGTCGAAGGGCGGTGGCTCGATATAGGTGTGACCCATCTCCTCAATCACGTATTGTTGCACGAGAGGTATGAGTTTGTCCGGACGAATACATCTGGTTAGAAAAAGCTCAGTCATTTTGGTTGTGGAATCGTGAGACTCAGGTAATCTTCACATCATCAGTCTAGGCCTCTCCTATTAACTATGCGTATAGACGCATTAGGAGGTAAATGCCCATAATCGCCACGCTGGGCAAGCGGATTGGCGATCGCAGTAATGTGTCCACTATGATGACGCTGCTGCCCATCATCAATTTTGTAGAATGGTCAGTGACACTTCAATCCCTTAGTCGGCTCTTACGACATCCGCAGGAGGAGTTGGGGTGGTGACAAATGTATTCTTACTGCCACCGCCCGGCTAAGTCATCTTAAACCACACAATTTAGCGATAAGAATGTGTCAATATTTACCTGAGAATGATCAGTTTTGCTATACCCTTGATATTCTGATAGGGTGCGGGAAATTCGACTTCATGAGGGGCAGCTAGATCATAGAAATCCTTCCAACGTTGCACGTGCCTCATAAAATTATCCTTGAATCCTTTGAGGCTGAAACATTTTTATATACAATGAAAAATTTAGCTTAACAACCATGAGTGCTTATAATAGCATGGCATTTAGCCTGCGACAGTATTAGCGTTGAAAATGTCGGAAAAAATCAAATGTTTTTTTCGGGAAAATATGAAAATTTAGTTTTTTCCGTTTTTTTAGGGTTTTTACAGAAATAATCAATGTCCCTGTCACTGTCACTCTTTGCCATCTCTTTCAATTGACTTTTCGAAAAAATCCGGGAAAAAACGAGCTGTTTGGAAAGAAAATAGTGAATCAAAACTTTGATGGAACCGTGACAACTATTTTCAAGTAGCGGTTGAAGTTTTTGTAGGATTATATAGAAATTTATTAGCGTGATGTATTGAAGAGGGGATGAGACTTATCAACGAAATTTCAGGACCGGTTTTGAGAGGCCATTTAGTATGACGTGCAGCTTCCATGTATTATTTGTTCGTAGCATTTGGCACTCTACGAGAGTACTTAGATGGAAATTTAGACTACCATGCCCCAAGTCGGCCTTGATATGATGACTGATATTACATCCGTAGGCGTAGTTAGCTACATTAACTCACCCCGCCGTACTCCAATATCTGATTACATAAAAGGAAACTCACCAATTTAGATTACTAGAACGCACGATCTCGGACCAGGCCTTCTCTGATAGCCAAGTAGGCGCAGGGTTCTCGAAGGGATTGTCCAAGGCTACACCACCGGTCAGCAGAAACGCCAGCATCTCTTCATCTAAATTACCCTGTCAACGAATTTCATTTTTCTAAAGGCATACAGCAAATATACTAAAACATAAATTTCGAATATCTGTCTCTGGGTAAATTAGGTTGACATAAAACAAATGTCCGATTACAGGTGTAGTGAGAAATTACTTGCCTTCGGAAACGTTCGTAAACACATGCTGTTTCAGGCAGTGTCACCGAGTCTGACTGAAGTAGCATGACAGCTATTACTGTCAGTCTCAGTGAGATAGACTGGAACAGCATGACGTTGACGAACGTTTCCGAAGGCAAGTCATTTCTCACTACATCTGTATTCCGATTTTCGTTGTTCGCTGTAAGTCCCCTGGTCTATAACAAAAATCTTTATTTTATTAAACACGTTGACAACAAAACAAATGTAAACGTTCTAATTTCGAATCAAGTAATTGACCATGATTAAAAATGAAGAAGAAATGAATTGTGTGTGATTGATTGAAATTCTGCTTAAGAAATTACCATTGTTAATAGCGATGGTAATTTCTTAACCAGGCGGGAGTGTGGCAGGGTATCTTTTTCTGTTTTGTCGTATCTCATACCCTGCGTTTGACTTATGTCAATATATTTAGAGTTTATTTTTGTTTAACTTTCTTTCACCACACTCTCGCCGGGTTAAGAAGAATTTATAAAGTCATAATAATAATTAAACACGCTTACCTTAGCTCTCAATATTCCCAGAGTAAGCACGAGAGAGAATATGAGCTTGTCCTTTTCAAAGAGACTCCTGCAGACGTTTTCGTACATGCTCTTAGTGAAGTAAGCGTTAAGGCTGGTCAGGCGCTCTTCTAGCTCTTCGCACTTTGGCGAGTTTAATATCGCTTGATTGTAGAGGTTTATGAACCTAAAAACACGAATAAAGGCTATGCTATGAGCCTTACTACACTCACACATTCTTTTTACAAGTTATTTGTTTTTCAAGCTCGAGTTGCATATATCTCTGGAATTAGGTTTCTCCACTGCGTGACTTCTCTAGACACTACTACAATTAAATATCAAAGCCATACAAAAAATATTTTGTATGTCAGTGGTAATAAAAAAAAAATAACAACATTCTTATTAGAGAAATAAGGCTATCAAACCGACCAAACCGTCCACAAAGTACCTAAAGACCTGAAAAAATCTTCATTTATCAATTATTCCAATTTAATCAAGTATAAAAATCTTAAAGACACTTACCAGACCAATGAGTACTGGTACATCGGATCTATGTTACTCAGATCGGATATACAGAAGAACAGCACAGAGCTATGTTTTGATACAGGCACGTATCCTTGTCTGGCCTCGTCTATCTCAAGTTCTGTGATAGCTGCCGCCGCCTGTTTTGCGTTGATTTCTATGGAGAGCACCTTGGATGATGAAAGGATTTGATTGGCTGATTCGTCTTCTAATATGTTCCCGGCTGATGACAGAACCTGAAAAGATTTTTAGATGGAGGAGACAGTAGAATGGCGGATTGAGAGCGTCCAAGAATCACAGCTTTTTATTATTCAAGGCTAAACCAATATAGTTTGCTCATATCGTTTCTGGTTTTGGAATCTGAATAGTACAGTCAGCTTCAGAGGAGACAGCTGACCCCACACATTTGCAAACTTCCATGTTGCACCCGACTTCATTATAAGACTTGCCGATGGAACAAATCGCCCTTGAAAACTGTTGCCGATTTCTAAGATTTTTGTCAGTTTAGAAATGAGCCTTATATTTGTATGACGTCAAAAGTATCGGAAAAATAGTGAGTCTTACCCTCATATTAATAAGGACTATAACTGTCAAAAGTTCATTCTTAGAAATCCGCAACGAATACTTTCAGTAAAGATATACTATCATTCAGAACCCACTGTTTTTTTGGCGAATATTTACCTCTAGAATTTTATCCTCAATCTCCTTCAGAGTCCTCTTGTTGTTGGCACCTTCGACAATGAGCTGGTTCTTCTTCAGCTCCAGTTCCGGCCGGTCCTGCGCCACCACGATGCCCAAAAGCTGGTCTTCCAGGCCTTGGGGCGTTATCATGAAGTTTAGCAGGGTCACCTATGATGGAATATTAATATAAGTTATCAGCGACACTTCTTATTACTAGCAACGCTGTAAAATATCAAGAAATCTAAGCATTTGAATAGATCAAAATCAGTGTTAATATCGTCGGTTGACAAGCAAAACTCAGTATAAAAACTGTCACTACTCTTAGCAACCTCTTAAGTCATTATTGAATCAGAACTGAGATACGAGCTTTATTTCAAGTAGGTATTTGTTACTTAGTGAGTTTTGCTTGTCACCCGACGTATGTGCATATAAAGTCGATGCACGAGAGAAGAGAATTGAGGAAATATTAAGAGAGACGATTTGTGACAGTTGCAAAGTCGCACGTCAATTTTTGACAATAAGAGTTACGGTATCCGGGAACAGAGTTGCCCCTCAATATTAGCTTTGCTTTTTAATTTTGAAGCCCGATTGTTTTCTAGACTACACAAATGACTACTCGTGGGTTACGCTGAAAATTCAACGACCAAAGTTCATTATATAATTGCAACAATGAAATGGAGGTCACAATCAAAGCATTAACCTTTTGATCGCCGTAGACTACAGACAATCAATATCCAGCTCACATATGTAAATAAGACTAAGGTCTGATTTGGTTTTTATTTTTTATGATGCAAAATTTTGTCTTATTCAAATGCAAGCCCTGATCTGCGTGGTGTAATTTTGTATTGGTGTCGATGTCGACACGGGCACGCACGATGAAAATTCATGGCGAACAAAAAGTTAATACAAAAAGGGACCCAAGTTTACGCTAAAGAAGAAAAAGGTACAGACTTTGACAGCAATCTCGGGTAAGTAGTGAGGGTTGCTAAGCCGCGTGGTGATGTAAAAGCGGAAGCTATGGTTATATTCCAGGATGTTGTCTCCAAACTTCAGGCAGTCCATGCCTCCGGATCTGTAATAAGAAGTATTTATAATCTATTGCCATTATGTAAGAGCGAATGTGACAAGGAGACAAAGAGCCGAAGAAGACAAGGAGCCGAATAATTTTGGCATTACTAAGATGTAGGTACTCATGTATGTTATAGGCGCTTTCTCTGTGTTTTAAGTGAACCTACGCTACGAGAGTGCATAAAAACTGAAAAAAAAAAGTTTTTCATAGTTGAACCATAGCTGTACGAGTATTTGCTGTAGGTATCGATTTTCTCTATAACGCCCTTATTGTGAAATGTCGATCTCCCAATTAGTTAACAATCATTTTATACCTTTCTAACAAGTACATCTGTCAAAAACAGATAAGGATGAAATGAAACATCTATCACGTCTGGACTCGGAAGATGATGGACGTTAATGAAATGAATGAGCGCGAAAATATAATTGTTGCGAATCTCATTGAAATTAATATAGAAGCTTCCATGATATTCGCAACAGGTATAGATTTTCACGAAGTGAAGCCCTTTCCGTCAATATCGTAGGTATAGTGCGTATGAATCTAGAATACCCTTTGGGCCCCAGAAAGAGACGTCAGGCTTACAATCACTGGTGACACAAGATAAAGCAGGACAGCAGTATTTCCTTCGTGTGTTCCGAAGGCTTTTCTAAGATCAAACGGAGTGTACATAATGTCGTATCTAATTTCCTTAGGAAATAAACGGTGATATATCTTACCTAAATATATTTCTCAGCAGTATCGGCTCCAACACCGCGTCGACGTGTTCTCGAATGTTCTCCAATATTACGGGCATGCCGATTTGTATGGCGTTCTCCAGGACCCGAGCGTAGTTGGAATCCGTCAGCTTTATAACTTTCAGGTTATTATCGCGCTCCATGTTCTTTATCCATTTATTTGCTTGCTCTAGGAATAATTGCATAAATCATTACCAAATTCAATTTTCACCAATTATAAGGTGCTATTAAGTGGAAGAAGCATATCTTTATGACGGTTGTGCAAGGTACCTATGTTCGACAACAAAATTACTATATAACTTTTAGTAACGAACAAGTCTCAACCAATAGAAGTGACAGCGGACATTTGAATGGCGCAGTCGGTAGGATTGGATGTAGAAAATGATTGCAGACTTCAGAATATCTACAAGTGTTTTCATAAAAATCAAACTGATGCTCGTCTGGGATCCGGTTCCCAAAAGCTTGTAATACAAGTGGAAGACTCTTTTCAATAAACACTATTAATTAGATAAAGACTTCCGCTTGTATTATTTTATTTAGTCCATTTCAAATACGGAATATTTACCGCTAAAAAAACCCCATTTACTGTGGCTCCAGAGTTCCAAGACACAGCTCTTACCATGTCAGGGAGTATTGGGATCCTCGGAGTCGACATTTCCAACGACGTCCAATTCCGATGTCACCTAGAGGGAAAAGCTACGCTGGCATCCAAAAAGCTCGGTGTGCTCAATAAAGCGAGGGGATACTTTACTCTGGGCAAAGACTTCTGTTATATAAGTCGCAAGTCAGACCCCATATGGAGTATTGCTGTCACCTTTGGACAGGAGCACCTGTATACCAGCTTGCACCCTTTGACTCGGTTCAGAGACGAGCTGTCCAAATAGTCGACGATCCCAGACTCACAGGCGGTATTGAACCCTTAAGTCTAAGGAGAGACTTCGCCTCCTTATGTGTGTTCTATCGTCTGTACAATGGGTTGTGCTCTGAAGAACTGTTTGAGATTATGCCAACGTCCACTTTTCATCATCGCACCGCTCGCCACCGACTGGGCGCTCATCCTCACACCTTGCAACCTAAACGGTCGCGCACCGTGCGGTTTCAGTGGAACTTCCTCCCGCGGACGGTCCGTCTGTGGAATGAGCTCCCTGCCGAGGTTTTCCCGTTGGACTACAGTATGGGGTTCTTCAAAAAAGGAGTGTACAAGTTCTTATTAGGTCGGCAACGCGCATGTGACACCCCTAGGGTTGCAGGCGCCCATAGGCTACGGTGACTGCTTTCCATCAGGTGGGCCGTGTGCTTGTTTGCCAACGACGTGGTATAAAAAAAAAGGCTCGATGCCATTCGATACTTAACAACAGGGCTCATAATATTTGCCTTTAAATTGGCACGTATTGGTGCAAACTGTATGCAACTAAAATACCACGCCGCCAAACAGTCTAGTCATGTGACTTTTGTTGTCATTGATCCTATTGTTAACGTCTAATGACTTTGTTAAGTGAAATCGGGCCTTCGTATTTGAAATGGACTATACAAGCTATTGAGAAATAGGCCCCTTGTCTTGTCGTGTATTCAACTATACCTTGGGGGTCAATCATCAGAGGCCACCGCCTGCTCTTCTCCACAATGATGCCGTTCTCCACGGAAAAGGAGTCCACCGGCAGCCCAGCAATGTTCCAAGCGCGGATCACCACGGGTTCTCCCAGTGTCGTGACTAGGGAAAATGCCTCTGAACACGGGATATCTAAGAGAAACGATAAGACCAGTGAGTGAAAGATCTTGTTTCATAACTCCTCACCAAAAGCGCTTGTGGCTTAGCGGTAAAACGCACGGCTGCTACGCAGCGGTTGTGGTTTAAGTCCCTGGCTCGTACCAATGAGTTTAAAAAAACTTATGTACGAATTATCATCTGATTAGCGTTGAAAATGTCGGAAAAAATATAATGTTTTTTTTTCGGTAATACAGGGTGCCCATGAGGAAAGGGAAAAAATTCAACAGCGGATTTCTGACCAAATTTGAAGTTAAAAATGTCATATGAAGTTTTCTGGATTCAGTCTATTTTAAGAGAAAATTCGATTTTTTCTTAAATCCGTTTTAGACCGTTACGCTATGATAAACGCATTTTAGGAAACGATTTTGTCACCATGTTGTCTTGGTCTTGTCACAATTAATTGACAGATATCAAATGAATAACCTTCAATTACCTAGCAAATGTAAAAAAAAAAATCAAAAGTGCATTTTTTGCGATAGCTTTATGAATGAAATCCTTTTTTGTGTATTAAGGCATTCAAAACATCGAAAAAAAACTTAATTTTTTTTTTTTAGATTTGACCAAAACTCATTTGACATTTTTTGCTTCTTTTAGTCTCAGGAATATGCTGTTAGAATTTTTCCCTTTCCTCATGGGCACCTTGTATATGAAAATGTTGCTTTTTTCCGTTTTTTTTCGGGTTTTACAGAAATAATCAATGTCACTGTCACTGTCACTCCTTGCCATCTACAGTGTGTGTCTTTCATAACGACATTGCTTTTAAGGGATGAAAGTACAAACAGCAACACTCCTAACTGACCATTAAAGACAGAGCAGAGAGAAAATGAAAGAGATAAATATATTTATATTATGTCAACTTCAAATTAAATAATATACGGGAATGTTGATTGACGCAACTTGGTCGAATAATACAAATCGGGTTCCGAAATCTTATGAGACTGGTATCACGACTTCTGCCGAACTCTGCTGACCAATGGAGCGGGCCTTGCTACGGTTAACCAATGATCGCTGGCGGTTTCTTCAGAAGGTGACATTACCATGGTTACGTAATAACAAAAACCTTTAACCAATGATTGATGATTGATTTTCCGGAAGCTGACGTTACTATAGTTACGTTATATATAACATCCGCTTTAGTCTTGGAGACGTCAATCTAACTTCAGAGCCGGTAATTTGACTGCTAAGCTGCTATGTAGAAATTTTCGTTCATTTTCCTTTCAACGGCTGTCACTGTCAGATATTTTTTCAAAGTTAGAATTTCAGCCAGAAACTATCAAATGTCTATTAAACATTTGTATGGCTACTGACAGATTAAAGGATTATAGGTAGACTGTCCCATAGACATATAAATTGATAGACCGAGTCTATATTATCTGTGGGTGACGCCGGCAATGCCTGTCAACGATGTTTGTTTGGCTATACTAATGCACCTAAACCGCAAATAGTAAAAGTGATTAAAATAAAGCTTTTCATGTATATTTCTGTTCGATAAGTGCACGGAATGTGATAAAAGTGATGACTTGTGTGGTTCCAGGGTGTAAAAACCGCCAGGGTTACCTGAATGAACAAAATAAAAACATTACGTTTCACCGGTAATTTAGTTTTGACTTGAATTTTAAGATTTCGAACCTTATTAAGGTAAAAGTAACTGAAAATCTTATTCAATATTTGTTGCCAGATACATGTGTGTAGTTTTGTGAATTAACCATTCGTATTTGCATTCATAATGTAATTATAAATAGTGGGATTCAAATATTTGTATCTCATAGTGTTGCACTTAAGAGACCGATCGTGATATCGATAAATGTATTGATAGCCAACTCAGAAAATTAATCGATGTTTTTAATTTCGAACAGGTTTCCACAGGACATTGAACAAAGGCTATTATGGGTCAAAGATATCAAAAAGGCAGATGACTGGTGCCCTAAAAGTATTCAAAAATATGTTCCGCACATTTTAAGCTGTTGTTTCAGGCAAGGGTACGCGCATAAGTGATTACATTCTGACGTAGTACCCACCATATTTGGTAATCATCCAATGTCATGTCAACCAGAAAGTAAATTAAGTTTAGTTTAATAATGACACTCATGTGATACTTGTGTCGACTGATTAATTATAAAGAAGCCATCATACGAAAATTGTTAGGTATGCTTTAAGGGATGATAAGTTCCATAAAACATGTTATAATGAGGATTTTCTGAAATGCCGTTCACCAGGGCGGCAGCACTGAGGCGTCAGGTCCAGAAACTTGTCTAAATTCTCAGAGCACCTATAGTTTCGTGTTTAAATGATTTGTACGTGTTAATAAAATTATGTAAATAAATAAAATGACCTTCTAGTTAATTTTTTTTTGAGGCTAGATAATTGTGTTTCTTAGCGGGACCTTACCGCTACGTTTTAGACAGAACACTTCTTATGACATTTTAATTAAAGAAAATATTTCAATAATTTTGTGTTTTTATTTTTATCCTAAAAAATAGATTTAGAAATCATGACATATCAAGGATCGCAGAAGATCGTGATTCTGAGTCAGAAATAAGGTTTATTCCTACTGTATTCGCTACCTAATTTGGTAAAAATATTATTATTGCCGATAAAAGCATACGATGAAGACTGGACAACACTAATAGTAATGACATTTTATCTAGTCAGGTTGGTAGCATTGTTCAAGAAAATGGAGTCATTGATGGAGTTCGCGACCAAGTAGAGCTACTTTATTTGTCTCTTTTTCCTTATGGAATACGTCTTGAGATGGTGAAGAATGACAATAGTTTGTTCATGTATGTCTTAATACACGGAATCTTCCCTATATTTTATCTGTGGACTGTCCAACGTCTATCTACCCTATTTCCACAAAGGTTACATAAGTATTCAACTAACGTCAACTAAGAGATGTGACGAATGATAATAAAGACAGCAATAGCAGTTGTCTCTGTCAATGGAAAAAATAATTTAAAAATATCTTGACTTGAAAAAATACCTCGCCAATTAATGTTAGATAAATCATGGCAAGCCGTGTGGTGACGGCAATAAGAATACAATTTGTCACCACCCCAACTCCTCCTGCGGGTGTGGTAAGAGTCGACTAAGGGATTGATGTGTCACTGACCATTATTTGATCAGAGATTGATGATGGGCAGCAGCGTCATCACAGTGGACACATTACTGCGATCGCCAATCCGCTTGCCCAGCGTGGCGATTATGGGCATTTACCTCCTAATGCGTCTATACGCGTAGTTAATAGGAGAGACCTACGTCCAGCAGTGGATGAAATCATGGCATCCGATTTGAAGAAAACATACTTTTTTTGTATGGTTTTTATTTTTTGTTACATTAATGAATAAATTCTTGTTGCCTCGTAAAAACATTAATAAATTACTAAACGGTTTTAGACAAATCTATGAAGAACTGTCGTTATCCAGTTTCCACTAGGAACAACGACATCTAGCGTCTAATAATGGCCGATAGCTAATTCTTAATTTTCGTAGACGAAGGAATCTTTATTATTATGTCTACTAGTTTTCAAATACTGAAATTTTGACGCAACAGAGATGACATATCATCGGGGACCATCGAAAATGTCGCGATCGTGCCCACTAACGAAAAATACCGAACCCATAATATTACACGACCAAATTGCATCCTTTGCCAAGTGGCTCAACATTCCTATGTAACTGACATGTGATTCTCTTTCATGCAATATTTCCAATTTCTGAAGTGTATACCTAGCTGTGTTGCTGTTTGTACAAGTCTTAATGAACTGAAATTAGCATATTTAGTTAAAGTATTTAAAAAAAAAATCATACAAATTAATTCGGCACGCAATGTATCAGTAATTATTAATAAATTAAACCTAACAATTGACATATGATTTCATTGAAATCTCGCTCTTAGTGACATCCTGACAGTTACAATTAATTACCTATTTACAACCTACATGTCGGTGACACTTTTCGATGACAAGTCCGTCAAAAATCATGACCCTTGTTCGTAAGAAAAGGACTTAACAGCCCAGGGTGCCTAGCCAAGTTGCCAATCGCTATCGCTCAGTTTTTCCGTCTTTGTCATTCTTTCTTATAAGTGCGACAGAGACGATTAAGCGCTAGGTAATTTTGTGTTAACTAAGAAGGCGGAATCAGATAATCGTTTTGTTTATGTACCGATTGAAAACTTCACATTGATTGAGTTGAAGTGTCAAGATAATATCAAGTTTGTTGATCAACAGACTTTCCTCATAAATTTAATGAAAATGTTGGAACTAGTGCAGTGATTTTTGATATTCAGTGAATAATACGATTCAAAATGTGCTGTGGCTAAGACAGTAAGGCACAGAAAGAATTGTTGATGTTTTGTTGTGCTAGTGTAGTGAAAATCTCGCATGTTTTAAATTGTAGTGTTTACTAGTAATGGATAATTCAGTAAATAAGTTAACGTCGGCAACAGTTCACAGTTACTTTAATGATTTGATCGAATTAAAATGGAAACGAAACTAGCTTTTCCTCTCAGAAACGTCAAATAAATGTTTGTATTACATTGCTGCTCGAGATTTTTTTTTTAATTAATTACTCTTAAATAATAAAGGCAGTCGTTATATTCTTTTAATTAAATAGTTAACAACACTGTAATCTATCGTTACTTAAAAGCAATGTCGCTATCAAAGACACACACTGTATTTCAATTGACTTTTCTTCGATGACATCGCGTTATCTTGGAAGTGAAAATTAGATCTAATACGCATAGGTTTAGAGTTGAAAATTATACTGGAAACTTTCATTGATTTTTTCGAAAAAATCCGGAAAATTTAAACGCTTTAAGTGCTTTACGATGAAGGAAAACATCGTGAGGAAATGTGATTACACCTGCGAAGAAATTCAAGGCTGTATGTGAAGTCCCCAACAAGTACTGGACCAGCTTTGGGACCACGCAAAATACGCACGTTTGAAGTCGAGTTGCGGAGAAAATGGCCAGAATACAACAACAACAAGTACTCACCAGACTTTTCTAGTGTCCAGGTGCTTTTGTGACAAATAAATCAGCGTAGTACTTAGGGTAGTAGGTGCAAGTGGGTTGCTTTTGATTTGAGACCGCATCATATTTTAATAAACTGTATAAATGGCATTACGAAGCAAATAACTTTTGGTGGCAAAGTTGGTGGAATACTACTAGTTATTATCTATACTATAGCTCACCTAGTTCGAAAGTACGTTTGTTCCAAATGACGAGAACTTCTCGTCTGTAGCTTACGGTATAAGGACCGAGGTAGGCTATGAAACCGGCTGCCAATAAAACATCACCTGAAAATACAAAGTCTTACATCGGACAGAAGCAGTAGCTAAATTAAATCCAAGTGGACGAAACTTCGAGTAGCAACATGCCTTCCGACATGTTGGAATGATCATTGAGTTGATTGCTCAAAGAGGCTAAGCCATCGTAAATAAATGAATCTGTGATGTAAAACGTAAAAAATGAATCTAAAAAAATAATGAATGTTAAAGGACGGAGAGAAGCATTACAAATAACAGGTACAATAAACCGAATAAAAAAAAACGAAAAAGAGAGATTCCGAAGTGATCATCATCATTATCAGCCGTTTATCGCTCACTGCTGAGCATAGGCCTCTTCCTGTACGCCATTCTGCCCCGTAAGCATAAACGCAGTAACTTAAAACGATAATTAATATGGAACATAATTTGCAGTTGAATAAAGTAAACAATTGATTGACACTTCAAAACTAGTTACCACGTTTATGCTAACGGGGGCAGCATTGATCCCGGTCTTGAGCTAACCTTATCCAAAAGTGACCCGTATTCTTTCGAATATCGTCCACCTATCGAGTGGAGGGACACCGTGCGCTTCTCCCGTCTGAAAGCGGCCACCAATCTGTTAACATATTGGTTTACCTGCCATCACTCTGCCGAAGTCAGATAACATGATCTAAAAGGTTGCTCATACCAATCACTCTGCCAAGTAGCTCTTGTAAGTCATGAGCCAGCTCCGACCAACGCGCCTTCTCTCCACCCAGCCCGCCGATCAGCTGTTCTGCTCTCGACAGTTTGGTCGAGCAGAGGTCTATCTCGTCTTCTAGACCTTTCTTTTTGCGTGTCATCCCGGCAAACTCGTCGTTGAGGGCCTATGATTAAAAAATTCTAAGTTGATTATAAATTATCGAAAAATATTTACAGCACAGTGACGGTCATTTGCATTTTACCGTCCCCCGGATCTTTGGAGCTTTGATCTTGGAGCGAATTAATTTACCTATTTGTCGAATATTAACTTGGAGCAAAGCATAAGTATAAGATCGTAAACCTGCCAGATCTTTCTTACTTTGGAAACTGTGACTTTGTAAGCCCACTAACCTGTAATTTGTCGAGGACGCCTTGCAACTGAGCTCGTTTAGCGTTTAATGTGTTCATCTGCATCTGAAGTTCAGATTCTGCTTCAAACAGTGCCGCTTTCTTGGGTGCTACCACCTGTAAATGAAATGATAATTGCCAATTTCCCCACTTGTACCATATGCCATTTATCTACGTGTTGGGGGAAATGGGGCCTTCGTATATATCATGTGTGTTCTCAGTCTCAGTGTATACTCAGGTTCACATGAAATTTACATAAATTGTTAGGGTGACACAGTTTTAGGTACCTCCTTCAAGGTATCCCCATGAACTTACCTTGATTACACGATCGTACACGTCCATAGCGCGAACCCACTTGCACAGACCTTCGCAAGCTGAAGACACTTTGGCAATCACGACGGGATCGAACTCGCGATCCGGAATATATCTAGAGAATGAAACATGAGAAGCACAGTTGAAATTATTGTAAATAATGCTCGAGTAATAAAATTATAGTTCGAAAAACGTCCCCAAACTACTTTTTGATGAAGGTGATGTAGACCAAAAGAAACTGATGTAATTACTTATCTCGAATCTTTTTCATGGTAGCCGCGGGTATATTGTCCTTGTCGTAAGTTTTGAGACTTTCCAGAAATTTCATGTCCCCCAGCATCTTCTGTGACGGGCCCCAGTAGTCTTCATATGGTTTACCTGTCACCAAAACGATTCAGCGTTAAACTGCTTGATCAGGAACTACACTTTTACACAAATATACCTGCACGAAGGAATTTCGATCATGTTCAGACCACTTTAAGAGCTAATAAACGTCCTGTCATTCGTCATTTTAAAGTTCGATTAAATTTTACCAGTTAACAGTTTCATTTGTTTTGTCATCATTCGATTTTGAAACGAAAGGAACTCTATTTATGAAATAAATTATACGAGGATACATTAGCTCATTTTTATTAACCTACCATCCGCCCCCATCTTCCTCTCTCCCTTGATTCCTTTCATGACGCACACCGCCTCCATGACTAGCTTCACGCCGCCGGTGGGTTCTTCATACTCTTCACTAGAGTAATATCTGCCGGTTTGAGGGTGTTTAGAGCATCTAGGGCAGCGTTGAGTGCTGGCACAGCTTCAGCCAAGTCGGACTCGCAGTCGTCCTTGATAGCTTGAGCGACGGCGGCTGGTTATTTATTGCTAAACTTACCATCTGCTCCCATCTTCCTATCTCCCTTGATTCCTTTCATGACGCACACCGCCTCCATGACTAGCTTCACGCCGGCCGGTGGGTTCTTCATACTCTTCACTAGAGTAATATCTGCCGGTTTGAGGGTGTTTAGAGCATCCAGGGCAGCGTTGAGTGCTGGAACAGCTTCAGCCAAGTCAGACTCGCAGTCGTCCTTGATAGCTTTAGCGGCGGTAGCTGGTTATTTATTGCTAAACTTACCATCTGCTCCCATCTTCCTATCTCCCTTGATTCCTTTCATGACGCACACCGCCTCCATGACTAGCTTCACGCCGGCCGGTGGGTTCTTCATACTCTTCACTAGAGTAATATCTGCCGGTTTGAGGGTGTTTAGAGCATCTAGAGCAGCGTTGAGTGCTGGCACAGCTTCAGCCAAGTTGGACTCGCAGTCGTCCTTGATAGCTTGAGCGGCGGCGGCTGGTTATTTATTGCTAAACTTACCATCCCGCCCCCATCTTCCTATCTCCCTTGATTCCTTTCATAACGCACATCGCCTCCATGACTAGCTTCACGCCGGCCGGTGGGTTCTTCATACTCTTCACTAGAGTTATATCTGCCGGTTTGAGGGTGTTTAGAGCATCCAGGGCAGCGTTGAGTGCTGGCACAGCTTCAGCCAAGTCATACTCGCAGTCGTCCTTGATAGCTTGAGCGGCGGTAGCTGGTTATTTATTGCTAAACTTACCATCTGCTCCCATCTTCCTATCTCCCTTGATTCCTTTCATGACGCACACCGCCTCCATGACTAGCTTCACGCCGGCCGGTGGGTTCTTCATACTCTTCACTAGAGTAATATCTGCCGGTTTGAGGGTGTTTAGAGCATCCAGGGTACCGTTGAGTGCTGGCACAGTCTCGGCGAAATCGGACTTGCAATCTTCCTTGATAGCTTGAGCGGCGGCGGCTGGTTATTTATTGCTAAACTTACCATCTGCTCCCATCTTCCTATCTCCCTTGATTCCTTTCATGACGCACACCGCCTCCATGACTAGCTTCACACCGGCCGGTGGGTTCTTCATACTCTTCACTAGAGTAATATCTGCCGGCTTGAGGGTGTTTAGAGCATCCAGGGCAGCGTTGAGTGCTGGCACAGCCTCGACCAAGTCAGACTCGCAGTCGTCCTTGATAGCTTGAGCGGCGGTTGGTTATTTATTGCTAAACTTACCATCTGCTCCCATCTTCCTATCTCCCTTGATTCCTTTCATGACGCACACCGCCTCCATGACTAGCTTCACGCCGGCCGGTGGGTTCTTCATACTCTTCACTAGAGTAATATCTGCCGGTTTGAGGGTGTTTAGAGCATCTAGGGCAGCGTTGAGTGCTGGCACAGCTTCAGCCAAATCGGACTCGCAGTCGTCCTTGATAGCTTGAGCGGCGGCGGCTGCCTCGTTAGCTAACGCTTCGTCGGCACCTACGATCTTTTGGAAAACAATGACTTATTACTAAACTAGTATGCATGCTTAATATTGAAGTCTGGATTCTGGATAAATGTAAAGATCAGGGTTTAAAACTTAGCACATCCTTTATCAAACAAAAAAAATGTCACGGAATAAGACATTTTTATACTACATTTTAGAACAGTATTTCAGTAGTAGCTTAAGGGAGCGTTCAAGTATTACGTAACGCAATTTATGAAGATTTTTGACCCCCCCTCCCCCCGTTGTAATGCACGGTAACTTTCTTCTGTCCCCCCCCCCCTCACTCTCTAAGCGCTATGTAACACTCAAATGACCATTTTTAACCTAAAGTTGCAAAAAGTTATGTTATAGTTTTTATCCTTGGTATAGTTTTAATTGCGGTAATCAGATTCCCCGTGAAATATAACTGAAAAGGGTTGCCAATTTGAAAGTTTTGATTCCCTAGTTATTTACTTAAAAAAAACAATGTTAAGTAACGTGGTGTAAGGAAGACCCCCTCCCGCCCCTGTAACGCATCGTAACGTTTTACGAGACCCCCCCCTCCCCCCTGAATTGCGTTACGTAGGTAATACTTGAACGCCCCCCAGTATCTATAACCGAATACCAAATTATATTATTTCTTGGTTAGTTGAGATATAGGAGTCTATGCTAAATTTTGACGCGTGAGGGAAGCCGTGCAAATAGTTAAGCAGATTTAGCTCTCCAAGCAAGATTACGTCAACAAACCTCCTTCTGTTTCTCAACGACTACAGTGTCCTGCTCGATCTTGATCATAAGTTTCTCAGTCTTGTCCGATGTATCCACCAGCAACGGCTGGAGATCCCGTAGGTTCTGCTGCATCACAGCGACCTGCCCCGCTGCGAAGTCTAGCTGTTCTAAGCCAGTTTCGTATCTAGAACATCGATGACGTCATCAAGACTCGGGGTGGTAAATATAGCCTTTACCTATGGAAAGTGCCATCTTTACATATATACATTTGCTTAGTTTTCCGCTACCCTAAGGTACCCTCTGGAAGCGATATGACCGCCGGCTGTATTTTAGGTATTATTTCTTTTACAAATAAAACAATCTTTTTGGACCTCAAGAGGCGTGGTAAAGAGTATCGTAATGTAAGTATTTAATCAGTTTCTCGGGGACATTGTAATAAATATGTATAAAAAACAGAACATATAAAAGGCTAACCGTATTCTGGAGCGGGTGATCTGATCCACTTTCATGGCGTACAGGTTCTGGAAGGCTTTGATCAACTCCAGGTAGCTCGTCGGCGTCACGTACACCTTGCGCTTCTGTTCGTTGTAAAACCTGTGGAATTTGTATTTCATATTTTTACGGACTTGAACTTACGTGCGTAAGTAATTGTGATCCTTAACACGTTCCCTGTACATGCATCACATGTGATGCATTTGAAGGTATTGATGATACGTGAATGCAACATATATGATGCACGACCCTATTTAAATATAGGGACAATTTGAAATTTGCACGTACGAGCTAAACTACGTTAAGTTACCCGCACGTATCAGCAGTAAAAAGTAACAATTTGATAAAATTAGGTATTGGCGGACTTTTAATACTGTTGCCAGGTTATGCTTGAAATTTTGTGCGAGATTTGCACGTGAGAGGTGACATTATCGATTTTAGCTGCACATGGAACATTTTAAGCTGCCATTTCACTTAGTGTTTTGAAAACTTTCGATTTCATCAATCCGAAGATTGTGGTCGTTACACATAACGATTTTTTCATCTAGTGTACACACACTACAACACAATCCGTAATTTTCATACTCGTAATTTAGTAACTTCAACTAGTGCGCGGAAACGCTATCAAGGAAATTCATCCGCGTTTATCGAGCAACAAATATGGGAAATAAGCGTGAAAGGGTATTGTTTAGAAAAGAAAGAAAGAAAGAAAGAAAATTTACTTTATTAGCACAATACAACTTATAATAGGTAACTATAAATAACAACATATAAAAACAGATTGCGCTAAATGGGCTGCACTCAGCTTTTGTCTCACGAAATGAGCCACCGGGCACATTTCGCGACGCTGATTTTCAGTTATTGTTCCTATAGTGAAATGTTCTTAATTAAAAAAATAATAATAATAAATTCTCCTCAGGTCACTAAAAAATTTGTACCTGTCACTGAGCTGAACAACGCTCATGTGGAAGAGCTGGCAGACCTCCACGCACGCCGTGCACATCTCTTCTTGAACACCTTCCATCTTGGATATGAACATCTGCGCCACGCGCTCTAAGGCCTCTGGAGGCCAGGCGGTGAACCTGTATCAAATTGCATTTTAAGCTGCCGATAAAGCACCTAAGGCACTTACCCCCTTATTCGTAAACGTGCGTTCTAGACTCCTCGTCGCTGTGTAGAGCAAAAAATACTGTCTTTAAAAAATACAAAAAGTGGGTCTTAAAGTATGTATCTTTTAAGATACACTGCCAAGTTAAGGGTTAAGTTAACAAGCTGCTAATAATTGTTTGTCCCTTTCGGTCTTAACAATGTGTCCATAAGAGTAAAAGGGACAAACAATTTTTAGCGGCTTGTTAAGTTAACAAACGTTTATAAAATACGGGGGTTAATGTCCGAGCTACAAATATCAGGAGCCCGTTTCTCAAGGGCTTGTAACTTGTAATACAAGCGGAAGTCTCTTTTTAGCACTGAAAATTAGATAAAAACTTCCGTTTGTATTACAAGTTACAAGCTTAGAAATAGGCCCCAGGGGGCTGCCCTGATCTCTTAACTGAATTAGTTTAGGTTTCGGCTTGTCAGTTTTTGACAGTTATTCTATGGAACCGACACACGAGATTCAGTTTAGGTTCTAAACTGAATTGCATTAGTAGATCGTGCTAGCCTCCTAGAAAGTCTAGGAATGCTTACTCATGTACAGTCAAAGGCAAAATAAAGTTTATGTGCATGCATGCGTGAATCAGCCAATGATAGTCCACTGCAGGACGTAGGCCTATCATATTAACTATGCTATACGCATTAGGAGGTAAATGCCCATAATCGCCACGCTGGGCAAGCGGATTGACGATCGCAGTAATGTGTCCACTATGATGACGCTGCTGCCCATCATCATTTATCAATCTTTTATCAAATAATGGTCAGTGATACTTCAATCCCTTATTCAACACTTACGACACCCGCAGGAGGAGTTGGGGTGGTGACAAATGTATTCTTACTGCCGTCACCACACGGCCAAAGTTTATATAGAATTGCTCAAATGCTTATGTCCCAGTGCACTTTATTTGTGTGTAATAAAAACGTTGTAACAAATTTATGAGAGGACTCTTTCGATACAAATGTTTGATCTCGTGATAATTGTACCAATCGATGGTGCAGCAGTTGATAAGCGACGGGAACATGCGTAGCCTGTTCCGGAATGAGTCGCCGATTGGCGACATAGCCATTACGATGCGAAGGTTCGCCTTAACTCTTTCCACGTAGAAGCCGAACATTGCCAGCGGTGTAGTCTCCATTTTTCTGCCCTGTTTAACAAGAAAGGTACTCCGGTATATATATAAGATAATTCTGGTCTCTCTCATAAGATCTGCGGCCCTAACGCGAGCTCCGAAAATCGTAAATTTCTGGGGTTTGTCTCTGTCGCTCTATTGACGCTTTCGTTGGTGTGACAGAGACAAATCCCCGAAGTTCGCAGTAGGCCAACAATGCCTATAGTACAACTTGACTATCATCATCAGCCTATAATAGTCCACTGCTGGACGTAGGCCTCTCCTATTAACTATGCGTATAAACGCATTAGGAGGTAAATGCCCTTAATCGCCACGCTGGGCAAGCGCATTGGCGATCGCAGTAATGTGTCCACTATGATGACGCTGCTGCCCATCATCAATCTTTTATCAAATAATGGTCAGTGACACTTCAATCCCTTAGTCGACTCTTACCACACCCGAAGGAGGAGTTGGGGTGGTGATAAATGTATTCTTACTGCCGTCACCACACGGAAACAATCGAGACGACTCGAAAGGACGTAGTCACCAATTTCTTCACTTACCGTTTCTCTAACAGCAGCCTGCATCTTATCCAATATCTCTACTTTTTCATCCATACCGTACAAATTCGGTATGTCTCCAGTGTTCAGCAACATGTTTATATCTTCGACCATTCCTTCGTACATGATCTGAAAGTGTGCATTCGCCATGCGTTAACACTGAAGATATTAAATGTATAAATAATAAATAAATTTTGATTTCAATCACGTGCATGCGAACGCTGGTCAGAACGATTACCTGGTTATCAGCGAACAGAAAGACGAGGGGTTTCCCAATGATGCCAGCTTTCATAAGCATCTTGCGGATGTCGTCGCGCCATTCATTCTGCCCGTATACACGCGAGATCTCGATCTGGAAGACGTTCATCTCGAGGATGCTGGCCGCGAGCTTGACCGCGCTGCTTCGGCCGCTGCCGCCAACGCCGACAAGGAGCAGGTTGCCTGGATGATGGGATTCATTCTATAGGTCTCGTACTTCATGAACAGCAAACGCTGTAAGTAGATTTTATTCATCGTGTTGAATGGATATTGTCAGGGATAGTGCAATACCGCGTAACTAGAGCCAACGTAGATAGAGTTCAAAAATCAAACAATTAACACTCAAATTGATTCTAATTGAGTTTGTTAGTTACTCGGTATTGTACTATCCCCGACGATATCACACTTACTAGTACGACGAGTTCTGTGACGCTTCAGAATTAAGTACCTGCCTATAATATTCATCATCATTCTGTTAGCCGGCCACATTAACATTCCCCCAGCAAAGGTATGCAGGAATAACACTGCGTCGTTCGCCGCATGTAAATAATGTCGGTTACTTGATACACTTGATATCTACTTTGATTCGGCGACCGCATTAGGCGAACGAAAAAGAGTAATTGCTGCAGCACTGTTACCCATAAGTAGGTAAAAAATGGATATTAATGACACCAGTGATGAAATAGAGCTTTAAAAACTTACATTTCAAAAATAATATCATACCTAAGCACAATATTTTACAATACATTATGCGAGGAAAAATATACAATCACGGCCGTACCAACCAGACCGTGCAGAAAAGACTAGGTACGAGTAGGTCTATGAAAATTTATTCTTGAACGTGTGCACAAAATATCACTTTCTGTGCATAGGTTTACCCTTAAAAATAACACTTGCTGAGCATAAGCACTGTAAAGTAACTTTTATATGGTTCACAGTTCAACAATTCACATGGTCCATAGCAGCATATACTTTTTATCTTACCGTTATCTTGCAAAAGCACTCTCGTACATCTCGATATGTGATCCAAGGCGTATCGGAACATGACGAGAGCCATCGGCGACGAGGACACCACGTTGTATTCGTCCAGGTAGTATTCCATCTTCACAGCCATGTCGTCAAGGTTCGTTACCTAGGGTATGGCAAAACCTGGTAAGACACATTTCGTTTTACAACATAGTGCACCAAATTATGGGCGAACTCTACAAGAGACAAGAACAAAATCCCCCAAACCTTCCAAAGGAATAGCAAATTTTTTCCGAGAACATTGAAATGAATAAAATACGAGAGGATATTTCGTCTAAAGTTAGGTATAAGTAGAGCATAGGTTTATCACATCTGTGTAGTGTAGTCTACAAGCAGGATTTAATTACTAACAAAAAATTATTCGCGAACCAGAAACTTTTTGGGATTTTGTGGTGTGAATAATTTTATTCGAGACACGTTAACAGATTAAATGGCTGAGAAGGTACTCTCTCTTTATTCATAATTACTATTACATTGAACCATCAATAATTTGTCAGACTGTTAAATAGTTCTTATACTCTGATTTTACATAAACGGGGGTACCTAATATAACTAAACTGGTACAATTCGACTCTACCACACCACAACCCCACAACAAATAAAAGTTATACATTCCACTCTTGAGGAAAAGCTCCTTCTCGTTGATAAATAAGTTTTTGGAATCCTCCCAATTCCAGTTCAACGCAAATGGAGGCTCTCAAAGCCAGTATTACCTGATCATAAATCTTCGGATCAGCGTCAGGCTCCATATAGTTCCCAAAGAACACATTCATAGTATGCCTATTGTTCAGCTTCTCTCCTTCGGGCACGTATCCCATGTCCGTCAATACCTGATCCATGTGCACTCGGTAGTTGGCGTACACTGCTTTGTAGATTACTTCAAATAGCTTTTGCCTGGAATAAGTTGCTGGTAATTTATGCTAAGTAATGCCCTATCTTTGTGAATACTTTCAAGACCCAGGAATTTAGGAAAACCATAAGAATTATAACTATGGCTATGGACCTCTATATTTTCCAAACTCATACCAAGTTAATAGTATATAGATGTAGTGCAAAATCTTTTTCCTTCGGCTTTTCACGGAAACTTCCCAATTTAGGTTGCTGTCACAGTCAACTTCAATATTAAATGCACTGAAGGTAATTGAGATAGACAGGTTAATGTTGACGTTTCCGTGAAAACACGAAGAAAAAAGATTGTGGACTATATCTGTACTAACTACTATAATTATACTTAAATATTACACCAATCTTACAGAATCCCTCGTAACAGAACATAGGACCTACCGCGAATCCCGAACGAAGTGTTGCCCTTCTTTCGCCTCGTACTCGTACCTGGGTGAATATCTGAGCGTTTCAACCACCTAAGTTTGGTGGCATCATGTTTGGTGAAGTTTCTTAACATCTCAATGTTATACTCGTATTACTCGTACTTCGTCATTTGTATAAGGTACCGTGCCTCTATTACGAATGACAAAGTAGCACATTGTAACGAATAAAAACTTCGGCAATAATGATCCCACCAAAATTAGGCGGTTGAAACGCTCAGATATTCACCTACTTGTAAATTCGAACATAGGGTGTGCCAGAGAGGCAACGCATCGATTGTGGTTCGCAGTAGGCCTACATAATCCACTCTTTTTTGGGACAAGTGATAAGTTTTGTACTTGACTTGTATTTCGAAGAAAACTTTGAGACCACAAACCTGTCGGTATCATCAATCAGCCGGTCGTAGAACACTCTATACGTTTCATGTATCCAGAGCAGCACAAGTTTGTTCAGGTCCTTCATATGGGTAGCAGGAACCAGTAGGACACCTTTGATGACACGCGCGAAGTCCCGCAGATTAAAGAGGTAGTGGCATTTGCTTGGCGTTGGAAGGAACTGAAGGGTCACTGTCTTGTACACTTCCATTGTTGCTGACACCACATTCTATAAAAATACAATACAAAAACTCCAGGAACAAGAATATAACCCCGCGACAGAGATCAGAAGTAACACGCTTATCGATTAAGAGTGATTTCTTCCAGATTAACTTTGGTAGGAGTCAAGAACACAATGAAGGAATATCCTATAAAATTGGTAAATTTAAAAAAAGTCGTGCGTCCTCGCCAATGTGTAGACCAGACAATGCCGTCTTAAAAAAAGTACAAAAAGTGGGTTGAAGACTATGTTCATTGTGATGAACATTGCCAATTTAAGGGATATACCTAATTGGAAGCAAAAAGCTTATTCAAAGGTACGTAGAAAAGTTAGTGATATTACACTGGAATTACTAATTCTGTGGCGATAATTGGTTACTTAACATGTTCTAATAAGCACTGCAATAGATTTACCCTCCTATTCATAAACATCTCCTATCTTAGCAAGCCGCTAAGAATTATTTGCTAACAATGTAGCTATTTGTAACGGTTTAGGTAAATTAAATGGAAGGCTGGAAGATTAGAAAATAAATACTCACTTTACTGGTCCGTTGTAGAGCATCACTAAAGCCTTTACTAAAGTGCCAGTCCATGATGGTGACGAAGATCTTGTTCAAGGTGTTGTCCTCGAAGGCATCCAGGGCTATCAATATCGTGTGACGCGTCAGTCGCCAGGAGATGAGGTTTGAGCCTCCGCCGGGGGGAAGCATGGCTGAGACGAACAACTAAAGGGAAACAGGTATTTGGAGAGTTTTAACCTTTGGCATACTAGGTATACCAGAACCGGAACCTTAATAACGTCATATAAAAAAGATTCACCTCGTATGGAGCATTCCATGGGATGTCCCGTACAAACGTGTGTATATTTCGATAATTCGTGTTTCTTCCGAGTTATTACTTTACTTATTACATATATTTTGAAGTAATTTTTGACTCCTCTTGTCACAAAAGAGAACTTAGATAAACACATAATTTAGAAAAAAATCGTGTTCGTATGTACGGGACATCGGTTGACTTTTTCGTGGAATGCACCGTATGGATATGGAGGGTCAAGAGTGACACCCATATTATAATAATCCGAGCAATGTCTAAGTGAATTGAAATTGCGGACCCCAACGTCTCTACAGGTTATACAATCGTGACTATTGTTATAATTATGACTAAATAGCACTATCATTTGTAGGTGCATTCCAAATTAATGTCGGGCACGTGACGCCGATTTTTGCGTACATCTAAGAAAGTAACGAATACAATTTTCGGTGTATCTTAATTTTATAATTGGCTGTTTGTATTTCTAGAGAATTATCGCACTTTCTATATATTTCTAAGGTAGCTGTCATAGCCGTCACGTTTCCGACAAAGTAGACTTTTTCGTGGAATGCACCTGTAACTCTGTTTTTGTAAGAATAAATTATAGTCTGTTATTTTTCTGACTAATTGTACTAGCAGTCGTGATTGATCTCCGAATCAACTCGATCATTAGCTATCCCTACCTACATGATTGTTCATGGCATACTAAGATCACTACTTATAATCATAACTTACCACGTCAACTACCTCCTGTCTAACCATATCCTTGAGATCGTACCAGTGGCCGTGATCTATCCACTGCCTTATCAGTTCCAGCGGAGGCTGAGCGCCATACACTTCCTTCTGCGGCATGCTGAGATCGTCCACGAACAAAACGCACTAGACAAAATAAGACTATTAAAGACATACGTTGCGAAACAGCCAAGAGAAGAAACTACTTTTTTATAAATACCTTTTTGTTCATGGATGGGCCGTATACTCCTTTCCGCCTTCTATCCACTTTAGACATGATAATATCTTGTGTCTACGAAAATAAAAACAAGAGTCGTAAATTTACAAACATTTTTTTTGCTTTTTTTTGTATGGAGTCGGATAGTTTAAATTCGGTTAAATTAAGTGTCCAAGTGCCGTCAAATGTACCTACGTGGAAAATATAAGCTTCAAGATAAAATAAACATGTTTAGTACAGATGGTGCCTTTTTTTAGGCTCTAGTGCGAGAAGTGGGTAATTTTACGTCAGGTCCAAAACTTCGGAGGGCCAGGCAGATTTGGAAATTATATCTATTGTAGAACACAGTCATTACCTGATTAGCAGTTGTCCTAGCGGAGAAATTGATAGTATTAGTGATGTATTTCTCCTTCGGCAGTGATAGCAGGAAATTGAGCACGAGCGAAGATTTCCCGGTGCCCGTCGGACCCACAATCAGGATCGGAATCTTAGACTGCACCATCTTGGTCACGAAGTAGCGGAGGCAGGCATTCTCGTTTGTCAGGATTATGAGGTCGTTCACCTGCAGATAATTGTAAAATTTGCGTCCAATTGACTTCAAAAGTACCTACCTAAGAAGCACTTAGCCAAAACGTAGGCATCTCCTATTAACTATATAATATATGGACGCATTTGGAGCTAAATACCCATAATCGCCACGCTTGGCAAACGGATTGGCGTTCGCAGTAATGTGCCTACTATGATGACAAATGTATTGTTACTGCCGTCACCACATGGCCAATTAAAAAGTGATAAAAATGCTTAACTTTTATTACCTTGGCATTAGCAGCAATTTGTCCTTCTTTCTCCAACTCCATCCATGGTATCCAAGTCCCGTTATTTCTCTTATCATACACGTAGTCATACACTGTATCCTTTTCGCCGAACAACTGATTCTTTGTAAGCTTGAACGATTTCGGTTTGGGGTAGGTTGTATTTTGTCCGTCCAAGAGTTTTCGGAAGAAAACATCAAAGGCTTTACGACTGTCACCTAAGAAAGGCAATAATCATCATCGCAAATACACTGTATTACATTTCATGCCCTACTCTTATTATTCAGTCTCACATTAATAGCCAACACAACAACATATAAACCATCATTTGTAAATACAATAAGTAGATACCTACACCAGCAATTAGCCTATGACCGAAGAAAATGGCGAGCTTGCTTTGAGTTACACCAACAAGAGCGAAGCTCTTAAATAGGAGAGAGAAATACACGATGATTCTTAATCCGTGATCATGAGTAGAAAAACATTAAAATTTAGCCGAAATTAAACTTATTCGGCGAGGTCTTAAGTTATTTCTTCACTGTTTAATTAATTAAAAGTGAAAACCTAATTGAAACAAATTACCACTTAATACATGGTCATCTTACAGTATAAAGTTTAACTACGATACGTCAAGTGCCATCAGTATGGCGGGAAACGGGAATTTGACGGATTTATTAAATTGTGTCCGGGGATCGGAATGTTTGGATGAATTTCGTGAAATAACCTGTTGGTTGGGTTCGCCTTGTGCTATTCGTTTGTATTGACAAACGTACAGTATCGTAACGCTCTATAATGTTTGAGTACGGATGTGGTGGAGGCATGATTTTTGGTGAAAAATTATTATTTTCTCATTCAATATCCGTGACTATGACTTTGTTTATTATGCGTATGACAAAAGTGATTGACAATGTCATGGGCAAGGTTTACTCATAAATTGACAATTGCTAATAACTTTGTAAAGAAATTACAATACAACCTCATTAAAACCGATATGGTAGTAGAGTGACAAGGATTTTGGGATAAAATTTAATCCAAAATTAAAACATGATTAAAAAATAAATAAATTTGTTTTCACGTAATTACTACTTTAACGTAATCCCCATCAATTACTGAGTTAGAAAAAATGATTCCTGATCACGGATTAAGAATCATCGTGTATACAGCTCAATTACAGATAATGTATTGCTGGGCGATGTGTAACTGAAACGTAGTAATTAGTTTTTATTTCATCATTGTCATCTCGGCAAGTATTGTTACGAGACCCTAAGAGTGTTATTTTAATGTAAACGAATTCAGCACAAATACCAAATCGGGCGTTATCAATGTTGTTGCTACTCGTCCTTCAGTTGCGGTAATAATCGCGGGACGACAATGACCAATCCGAGCGATTAAAACGCTCCTCACATAAATCCAAAGACGGAGTATCTGTCTGATTCTCCGTCTTTGGATTTAGGTCAGAATTTACTTACTTGTGAGCGTAGGACATAGGCCCCAAAGCAGACAGAACACAAAGGTGCACTGCAGCCACATGGTGCTGAACTGGTTCTCGTTCTCTAGGAGACACGTCAGCAGGCGAGTGAATGACTGGAATAACACGATAGACCATACAAATTGAGGAGTAAGTACGCATAGGAGAAATAAATATTTCCTAAAGCAAATTATGTATCCCCATGCCAATAATGTTGATACAGTATAAACGAGACTACTTGATGGCACGAAGGTAACTTTAAGAGTAGGTATACGTATACACCAAAACGCTAATTTTAAACCCTAAACGGTAATTTATTGACCCTAAACGCACTACGCGTCAAACTTTCATATGCCTCGATCAACAAAAAATAACCTTGAGTTTTAAACTTCAATGTCAATTGACATTGAATTTCGAGGATCGGATAAGGAACAAGGCATACGAAGGGTTGAGGGGTTTATAGCGGTCAAAGGGTTAAAAGTATAACCGTAATCACAAACACAGACATTACTCAACTTCCTTATTTCGTAAATTTTGCCGTAATAGGTTCTTTTCAAAATCAGTTACCTAAATACCTATTTTGGTATGACGCAAGCTGATTCTTTTGAAAATTGCTCAAAAACAACCTATTTAAGTAAATACCTATTTAGGAAACTGATAGCTAATAGCAGTTATTTTTAAGCAATTTTCAAAAGAATCAGCTTGCGTCATACCAAAATGATGTGTTGTAAATTTTATCTACCTAGGGACTGAGA
>JALPQI010002892.1:0-90278 GCA_025490895.1 Thaumatotibia leucotreta | reverse complement strand
ATTTTAATTGATCAAGTTTCGCCATACAAACCCTGGACCCCTATCGCACCCCCTAGGGAGTGGATTTTGACCTAACCATTTTTAGAGCTTCCCTACACCCTCAAAGAAACCTACGCACTATATTTGGAATCTCTAGAACCATAAATGAACATGATATATAAATAAATAATAAAATTATATTGATATTTTTCGAAATTTACCCCATAACACCATAACCGTGTACATAGTATTTCATGTCCGCCGCGTTAAATTTTAAAATCGTTATTGTTTTCGTGATCTACGACTCGATAAAGTATAAAAACGATACCCGTCTTGATTCTTTCACTTCGTCACCCATTTAAACTTTTTCAGGGGTTGAATTTTCAAAAAACCTTAAACATTCCTTTACTCAATTACTTTAAAGAATACTCTTGCGAAGTTTCGGATCAAATAGTTCAACTAATCTTATTTCGCCATACAAACTTTGGACCCCCATTTCAACCCCTTAGAAGGTGAATTTTGTAAAATCCTTTCTTAGTGCTCGTCTACACCATAAAAGGAACCTACGTGCCAAATTTGGAGTCTATAGGACCAGGGGTTTAGGCTGTGCGTGCATCTTTATAAGGGAGCTTCTTCTTTTATATATATAGATTTCACCAGAGTTGAGGTGAATGGTTCCACACACATCCAAATGTAGTACTAATTGCAAAAAATGTAGTGAATGAATGAATGCGTCAAAATATTGAAGCAAATCCCTTGAACAAACTTTATGGTCAATCTTACAGTTGCAATTGGGTTTGCTGTCAGTACGAAAAAAGAACACTAATTTCAAATTCCCCGTGTGTTTACATGGCACGTTGATGTGTGCGTGACCTCAACTCTCATGGTACTATCTACAGGGTGTAATCGTTAAGTGTGGCCATACCATAATTCCGTAAATATGACAGATATCATAAAACTTCCAACTAATATTAAAAGTACGTTACCCAACGAGTAAAATTACACTTAACGATTACATCCTGTATACATACGGTAATAGTCGTGGTACAATTATTTGGGAATAAAATGTAAAAAATAGATGTTTATTTTTTTACAACGGTTGGTTTGTCTGCGTCTCTGATCCACGCGTCTATTTACAGAAACTTCTAGAAGGCGACGAAACAGTGAGCATAATGTCGGACACTTGGAGCACGGACGTGCTCGCCTCGGACTCTGAGACCATCGGGGACTCGTGCGACCACACCTTAGTCGCCGTCAACCAGAGTGAGGACAGAAGCTTCTAGAACCTGAAGGTTACAGAAACTTCTAGAGAGCGACGAAACAGTGAGCATAATGTCAGACACTTGGAGCACGGACGTGCTCGCCTCGGACTCTGAGACCATCGGGGACTCGTGCGACCACACCTTAGTCGCCGTCAACCAGAGTGAGTACAGAAGCTTCTAGAACCTGAAGGTTACAGAAACTTCTAGAAGGCGACGAAACAGTGAGCATAATGTCGGACACTTGGAGCACGGACGTGCTCGCCTCGGACTCTGAGACCATCGGGGACTCGTGCGACCACACCTTAGTCGCCGTCAACCAGAGTGAGTACAGAAGCTTCTAGAACCTGAAGGTTACAGAAACTTCTAGAGAGCGACGAAACAGTGAGCATAATGTCAGACACTTGGAGCACGGACGTGCTCGCCTCGGACTCTGAGACCATCGGGGACTCGTGCGACCACACCTTAGTCGCCGTCAACCAGAGTGAGTACAGAAGCTTCTAGAACCTGAAGGTTACAGAAACTTCTAGAAGGCGACGAAACAGTGAGCATAATGTCAGACACTTGGAGCACTGAGACCATCGGGGACTCGTGCGACCACACCTTAGTCGCCGTCAACCAGAGTGAGTACAGAAGCTTCTAGAACCTGAGTGTGTTTACAGAAAATTCTAGAAAACTACGAGACCGCGCCTGCTTTTATGGGACTCAGCCGGTTAAGTTTTCTCTCGGAATGGCAGTTTTCATCAAGGATCGGTACCGGAATTTTCTCCATACTAAAGAACGGTTCTTTTTTCGTTCGCTTTCGTTCTTCGGTAAATAAATTCTAAGTTACAGGAGTAATTTAAATACACGATGTTTTAAATAGCATAAAATATAGAGTACTACATAAAGAGTATAAAACATTTTAAAATATTGGATTATTTCGAGGTTTTTATAAAATACCGGTTCTGGTCCCTGGTTTTCATTCACATTCGATACTTATTTTTTGGCCGGATAGGTAACGAGGCCGGGAATCCGTTTTCAGGCCGAGGCGTATATAGTGCTTTTGTCAAACATACAAAGAAATACAAAAAAAAAATAATGACAATGTTGTCGAAATTAAAAGTTACTTTGCAGGCCTAGGCCTGAAAAGTGTTATGAAATTCCATTGCCATCCCAGTGAATTACTGCGCCTTAAAAGCGATACTTCCGAGTCTATTTTAAGGAACATAAAGACAATATTTCATTGCAATTGTCAAAAGCTGTGATCTTTCCAGACGTAGTGGCTAACACGAATGCGCCCGACGTCTCCGAAACGGCGAGCGAGTCCGCCTGGTCCATGGACGTGCTCGCCTCCGACAGCGATCGGAATACAGAGGTAATGTAGCCTGAACCCTGTTTTAATTTTATTTATTTTTATACAAGGTGCCCATGAGGAAAGGGAAAAATTCAAACTGTATATTGAGCATTCCATGAAAACATCTACTTTTTGTCGCTTACGTGTCTCTATGGTAGCTACCCTAATAAAATTGCTAGCTGGTAGGAAACACTGTCAATCTTAAAGCCTTGATATGTTATTATTATACTGTAACTCGGCTTACTAATTTAATTTTTCAAAAGTATCGAAAAGACAGTGTCGCTTACGACACGTTTTCATGGAATGCTCGATTCCTGAGACTAAAAGAAGCAAAAAAATGTTAAATGAGTTTTGGTCAAATCTGTTTTTTTTATGTTTTGAATGCTTTGAACACACATAAAAAGGATTTTATTAATGAAATTTTCGCAAAAAATGCACTTTAAAGTTTTTTTTTACATTTGCTAGGTAATTAAAGATTTTTTTGTTCATTGGATGTCTGTCAATTAAGTGTGATAACATGGTGACAAAATCGTTTCCTAAAATGGGTTTTATCATAGCGTAACGGTCTAAAACGGTTTTAAGAAAAAATCTAATTTTCTCTTAAAATAGATTGAATCCAGAAAACTTCATATAACATTTTTAACTTCAAAGGTCAGAAATCCGCTGCTGAATTTTCTCCCTTTTCTCATGGGCACATTGTATTAGCCTGGTTTAGTGTCCCACTGCTGGGCAAAGGCCCCTCTTTTCCTCCATTCGGCCCTGTCACAGTTCTCCCGCCAATTTGGATAGAACGCGTCCAGGTCGTCCCGCCATCTCCTTCTCGGTCTGCCAATGTCCCGGCCAGCACCATCGAAGGTTTCCCGTGGGTCCCAGTCTGAAACCATTTTGGCCCACCTTGCTGGGTGCAAACGGCAAATGTTCCCGTTTTAAATTAACAATGTAATGTCTCTACAGGCTACAGGGCTTGTCCATTAATCGTCATACTGTATAGGGAGAGGGAGGGGTCAAGAAAAAATGACCAATTATCACCATAAAGGAGGGGGGTCATCGGACAAATCACATGTAATTTTTTGTCACTCTGCTAAACAGCATACTTTTTTTAATAACCAGATGTCAAATCCTGATCTGAGTTTTATACGTCGTAAACAGACACGTCGTAGAGACATTTACGTCGTAGTTGTCTAAAAAGTTTTTTCCCTTCACGTGTGCTTAATAAAGTACGTAAATTGAAGTGTTATTAAAAGGACTACTTAAGTTAGCCAAAAAATACACATCATATTTAATACTTCCTGAAAATGTCACCAAGTATCACCATGGGGGGCCTAAAATAGGCCAAAATCGTATGACGTGATTAATGGACAAGTCCACAGGTTGAAACTTCGAAGGGTCATCTGTACGTACTGAAAAACAAACAAATCATGATGTATATTTTTTAAATATGTCTGTCACTCAATCGACGCAGAAGTGCTGGATAAGATATTAAAAACAGTATCTAGTGTTTTTATTAATAATCCGAATATAAATTCAGGTGGACACTGACGACTGCGTGTCGGTAGCAGCGCGCTCTGACACGTCGTGGCCGCGACGACTCTCGCAGCAAGAGGAGGTTCCTATCAAGCAGACTCAGGTGAGCTACTGTCTTTATTTATACACGTCTTCTAACTTAGAAACCCGCTAAGTATTGTTTGTACCTACTGATCGTGAACGCCATATGTATATTGTGGACATGAATAAGGACTTTTCATCGCACTTGCTTTCTAAGCGCGCTATTGCTTGCATGTATCGCGGGAGTTATAGAAAAGTTAGGGAATTCCCTACGGAGTTGGGTGTAGAAATTTAGTACGTCATTTAATAATATTTTGTCTTAAAACTATTTTTTTTTCTGCAAGTGTGATGAAAAACATTGTATGCATCACGGTGGGGTAGCAGAATACAAACTCGAGTCATTAAAAGCCCTCTGCCTTTTAATACTCTCGTTAGTAATACCGTACTTACCTCCCTAGATGCACAGTGTACAATTATCTAATGAAAACCTTGTCTCTAATGAAAATCCTCTTCTAAAAATGAGAATGTCCGATTTCTATAAGACTCCAACACCAAATAAATTAGCTTTTTCTGCGAGCCATAATGCATACTGGCATTAAATCATCGATATCCAAATATTTACCTATAGTGTTATTATTGTTTTCTTAGCAAAACGGTGGATATAAGAAACCGGAAGTGAACAACAGTCCAAAGCACACACCTCGTCCCTACCAGCCGAACAGGTTAGTATCTTATAAAGTTATAAATATTATATCTTAGGGATAGTGCAATACCGCGTAACTACCAAAGCAGATAGAGTTCAAATATCAAACAATTGACACTCAAATTGAGCCTAATTGAATTTGTTAGTTACGCGGTATTACACTCCCCGACGATAACTATGTCATATACCAAAGTAAAAGGACCTAGTCAAAGTCGAAGTCAAAGTGTTTATTTGTGAAACATAGGTACATTATACAGTGGTGGATAAAATTATAAACATGGTATCACTATGTTTTGCCGTTTTGCATACAAAAACATGTCCTTAAGATAATTCTTACAATAACATACATAACTATTAAATAAATCATAAAATATAGACAGTCTCAAATATTAATAATTAATAAAATAATTCATAAGATAAGATTAAAAACAAAAATTGCATTATAGTAACATTCACAAGTAAAAATCATTAGTAACAATTTATAATTTTATTTAACCTCGTCCTGCCCAATGTGATTTATAAAGGACATATTCGATTGTTTAGAACAAAAGAAAAGCAATTATATTTTCGAACTCATTAGGTTTCAATTTCAAAAGCCCTAATTTAGTATACGGGCAGGACGAGGATATTACATTTTAACTAGTATTTAATATGAAAAGACATCTGGAATTGAATAAAAACATTTTTCAATAAGTAACTCTGTTAGCTTATTCTTAAATTGTGGTATTGGCAATGACTTTATTCTATCTGGCAATTTATTATAAATTTTGCTCGCTAACCAAAACACGCTTTTGCGTTTCAACGCAGTATTTGCTCGTTCACCAACTTCTGTCCTAGAAGTGGTTTAGGCATCAGCCGCGAAAACTTCACTTCTTCTTCACTTCATCAGCCTATCTCAGTCCACTGCTGGACGTAGGCCTCTCCTATTAACTATACTATTAGTCGGGGGAAGAAAAGTTTTTGGTCACATTAAATCCTACAGTTTCGGAAGCTTTTTCTAATGAATATTTAGGGTATACAGATTCACACCATGCAATAATCCCCAGTGCCGCGCGAGAGCTTCTCATCCAGTCGAGGACTTGAAGGTCAATAATTGGAACAGCACGTTCAATAATTTCTACCCTCGAGATTATGCTTTAATTCTATTGTTTCAGATGATTTATAATTAAGGAAAAAAAAATCCCCAGTTTTTTCGTAAAGCTTATAAAAAAAAAATTATACCTTAATTTTTTTTTCCTTATTTGATAAAAAATATAACTTACAAAATCTTGCGCAATTCGAAAATTTGGTCATTGGACCAAAATAAAGATATAAACGTCTTAGTAACTTTTCTCCACGGTGACACTGTTGCATCTATTTTTTTTTCACTGTTATTATTTTATTTTGCTTATAAGACGTTTCAATGAAAACGCACAGCCACGATGATCTATTTCTTAGATAACATGTTTATTAACACGCAAAATAAAAATAAAATATTTGAAATATATTAAGTGCTTTACGAGCAATCGACATTAACAGCTATAATCTTAAAACGAATATTTTTTAAATCCCGCCTTCCCGCGCATGTGCCTACGATACGTGTGCGGCGATGCCGTGCGCTGTGCGTGAAAGAGAGAGGTATAGTTATATACAGGGTGTTCATTTCGATTTGCGATAAATTAGACAGGTTACTTGGGCCATTAGTAGAAGTTGTCTGATATATCGGCTTTTGGAAAATTCGATAAAAAATATTTTTTTTCTTTTTCATACATAATAAATGAAATGGTAAGTGTGAGAGAACCTTAAGAATAAAATAAAAGTTAATCTCAGGTGACTGACGGCACATGTCAAAATAAGTAACATTAGAATGTAATAAAGGTTGCAATACACATGTTCAGTAATTAAACTTATTTTTTTAATAACTCAATAACGGTAAGAGTTAAACACTAGTTTCATAGAGAAATTAATTATATTTGACTTAGTTAAGCTGCCCTTAAAGTTATAGCATATGAAGAAAAACACGCTGTATACAGGGTGTGGCCAATAATAGGAGCTTTAAATTTAAGCGATGAATCTTTGGACTATACGCAATTACCTAGACCTTATCATAATGCTTCAAAGTTAACCAACTCTGAGATATAGCACTTCAAAGTTGCAACACATAATCAATGTATTTAACCATCGTTAAATTGTCGTTACGATCGTTAGATGTCTTGGTACAAGGTGGTTTCTTGGTACTGAGGCGAAGTTTCATAATCTACTCAATCGAAACTAGTTCTTAAGCCCAGGTATAAAGAACAACTAATCGCGTGAGAACACGTTTATTTTGACAAGTTTGTTTTAAAATTCTCCAAAAAGATGCCCTAGCAACAAAGAGGTTTTTACTTTATCATCGGAAGTTTACAATGACACCTCGAAAAAGACAGCGAACCTAGCACATCTTGGGTTTGATTGTCGCGGCTATTCGTCTCGTTTTGATTGTATTGATTAAAAAAGCCGCGAGAAGGCCGTGAGTGACTATCAAACACAAGATGTGCTAGACCCACCAACGACTGTTTTGTACTGTAGAGGGGGGTATACCTTCTGGTCGCATAATCTTTTTCAGGCTATTCTATTTTGGCATACTTTTCTTCGCATAATTTGTATTAGCATAAATGTACTTTCGCATAGTAAGTATTTCGGCATACTACTTTGTTCGCATATTAAAGTTTTGTAATAATTTAACTTGGACTAATTTATATTTGCCTAATTTATACTACGCATATTACTGTTTGGACTAATGTCATATACAGGGTGGTCCAAACCTTGACGTCAAAAAAATTTTTTTAGGCTCCCTACGTCATGGGCTATCAGAATATACCCCATGTATGTTAGCCGATTTTTTGTAGTTTTCGAGTTATGAATTTATGAAAAAATTTTTTTGAGAAATTCTGGAATGAAGAAATTTATTGATAAAAAAAAATTATTGGGTTTTTTTAATATTTTCTTTTTGTAAAAGTATTACTACAAATAAAGCATTTACTTACAAAAAAATTAGCGTCCTCATTTTGATACAAGTAGGATAAAAAATAACAAATTAAAAATTTTACGTTAAAAATGCATCAAAATAGCATTAATGTACGTAAATAAATAAAAAAAAAACATATCTCGAGGATTTTTGGTAATGTAAAGACTGCCCTAGACCTTAAACCTTCGTAAAAGCAAAAAAAAAGTGATACTTAATAATGAGGATTTTTCGGAGTAGTCGGTCAAATAAACTTAAAAAAGCTTAAAATTTTAAAGTAGTAAAAAATTACTTGAATAACTACAGAAATTGAGTTTTCGTGGTATTTTCTGTCTTTGTTTATTGATAAGAACAATAAAACAGACGAAATTTCACTTTATTTTTAAATTAAAAATTTAGAAGTTTTTTTTAAGTTTATTTGACCGACTACTCCGAAATCCTCATTATTAAGTATCACTTTTTTTTTGCTTTTACGAAGGTTTAAGGTCTAGGGCAGTGTTTACATTACCAAAAATCCTTGGGATATGTTTTATTTTTTTTATTTACGTACATTAATGCTATTTTGATGCGTTTTTAGTGTAAAATTTTGATTTTGGTATTTTTTATCCTACTTGTACTATCAAAGTGAGGACGCTAATTTTTTTTTTCAGTAAATGCTTTATTTGTAGTAATACTTTCACAAAAAAAACTAGTTAGAAAACCCAACAGTTCTTTTTTATTAATAAATTTCTTCATTCCAGAATTTCTCAAAAAAAAAATTTCAAACATTCATAACTCAAAAACTACAAAAAATCGGCTAACGTACATGGAGTATATTCTGATAGCTCATGACGTGAGGAATCAAAAAAAAATTTTTTGACGTCAAGGTTTGGACCAACCTGTATATTTCGGAAACCATGATTTTAGTTCCCTATTTGAATAAAACACTTTTTCGCCGTAATTGATTGTATTAAATATTGTTTTCCCTACTACTCGAACTGTCAATTTTCACTGCGCCTACTTTTATAATGTCCGAAATTTCCTTCAAAAAGGCATTTTAATAACAACATGCAAAACATTTGAACAACAGGGTGAATGGTTAAAAAATATTCAAGTAATAAACTAGGGTAAAACCGTCGTGGATTGGTTAGATTTCGAAGCTAGGGCGGAGTGAATGGCGTAGTCTTTAAATACTTAAGTATTTTTAATCAATTGTTTACACATCCTCATACTTACAAAACCAAAAAAAAGGGGGGACGGGTGGCGAAGCCTCCACCAGGGGGGCTCGGGGGGCGAAGCCCCCCTCATTAAAAAAGAAATAATCTGAACCTTCCCCTACCTTAACCTGGATAGGTTCGTTAGGTACCTTTTATCCCTTAGAGCGGAAATAGAAGCCCCGCGCAGCGGGGCTTCGTCGACCGGTTCCCAGGTCAAAATTGCTCACTTAAATTCTTTGGACAACAGGGCTAATTATTCAGTAATAATTAAGTATAAGGAATCAAAAATTTTTTTTTAAATTAGTTTAAGGTAGGTAATCACTTTTAGTACATTAAATAGAAGGAACATCATCATTATGAACAATAATTTTTCGATACATATACATTAGACACAAAGATCATTAGGACAAACAATATTATAGGAACAACCAAGTTAGGATTAACAATTTCGTCATAACAAAAATATACGCAACAATGTTTATGCCATACATTTTTCGGCGTAAAGTTGTTATGCGACAAATTTTTCGAAATAAAAACGTTATGCCACCCGATATAGACCCCGTTAGACAGGGACACCCTAGCCGCAGTAAACTTCTCGCCAGGACCGTTCCTAGCTTATAAAGAAATATCTACTCTAGGACCTAGTGTTGAAATAAGTCTCGTTTTTGCTAAATTATGTTTTTTGGTGCACAATCTAGTAGGTATAACATATTTGTTGGAATTCCAATAAAAATCAAAACCTCTACAGTGGGTCTATATCGGGTGGCATAATTTAGCAAAAACGAGACTTATTTCAACACTAGGTCCTAGAGTAGATATTTCTTTATAAGCTAGGAACGGTCCTGGCGAGAAGTTTACTGCGGCTAGGGTGTCCTTGTCTAACGTCTTGTCGGATACCTAAAACAATCTTTTAGACTAGAAAAAATGGTAGAAAACTCTATCTCTTGTTTTCATTTATTGCTCTTATTACAGGCCGCACCCTGTATACATTTTTGAATAATTGTAACACCTCATTTTGCGTCGGGAATTAAATACAGGCCCCTAATAGGTTACAAGTTGTATAGGTGCCTACATTTTTAATCGTCAGTTCAAAAACTGCTTAATACCTATTTATTTTACTACTATTTTTTATTTAAGACGTTTCTACTTCCTTCCTACGAAATTCCTTCTGTAATTTGACGCACCGTCCTGTCTACATCTCGTAGTACCCCACCTACGTTTATCCGCTGCCCTGCGGCCGGCCGCGCATATATGACGTCAGCGCCGCTCCGATTTATTTTAACAATAACCATTTCGAAAATTGTAGGAAATGCTTAGAGTATACATAGGGGATTTTTTTGGTATTGTGCCACAACTAATTATTGACAAGAGGTACATTAAAAAAATAAAATGTAGAATTAATGCGCCTGCACGTAAATCAGTTAAAACTGTAAAAAAAATAGTTAGCATTGAGTCACTGACGTAATTTTTTCTTTGGATGAGTATAATAATTGTCGGGTCACTTTAGTAAAAAATCACCATTTGTTTAATTTCTGTTTGATTGTTATGAATTTTAAAAATAATTTTATTTTTTCTGACTATATCTACGATTATTCAGTGGTGACTTTTTAAAATATTGTCTTAAATATTCAGTTAGGCCCCTCGGATAATAAATCCCTACTGTAGGATTTATTGTTTCTTTTTATTAAACAATTAAATCTTAATATTGATTTTATGAAAAAACCTCCACACATTTATCAGGGATAATTAGATTCATATATTTACAAAACGATGTTTTATCATATTCCTGAAATAAATATACTGTAGGATTTAATGTAATTTTCTCGAACAAGTTAAAGTTTAGCTCCCGGACTATATGCGTATAGACGCATTAGGAGGTAAATGCCCATAATCGCCACGCTGGGCAAACGGATTGGCGATCGCAGTAATGTGTCCACTATGATGACGCTGCTGCCCATCATCTTGTATCAAAGGATGGCCAGTGACACTTTAATCCCTTAGTCGGCTTTTACGACACCCGCGGGAAGAGTAGGGGTGGTGACAAATGTATTCTTACTGCCGGCCTCAAAAACTGATGAGTTCGAAACCCACATCGGACGTTTCAGGTCATTTTTCTTCGGTATATGACATCTAATATTTATCGTTTTTTTTTTTTCATAGTAATTTTATCTACTTCAAATTGCATATCAGAAATATTTAATAAAATAATTTGATTTGTCCACGATTTCGGACACTCCGACGGACGAATTTTGAATCTATATGTGAAATAAAACTATGAAAAACGGATAAACTCGCGTATATTCGTTAAATTTAACTTAATCTCGACGTTTTGAACACTAAACCGCGGTAACCGAAAAAAATATATCTATTAGATGTCATACAAAAAATAAAAAATACTAAGAACACCAACGTCCGAGGTGGTCCGTTCTCATTATTCGCAGCTGATGGTATAGCTCGGCCACTCGGTCCTAGCACCCACCGGTGAAACTCGCGTATATCGTCGTTGAGATTGCCAATACCCACATGTGGAAATTCATAATATGACAAAAGAAAACTGTAAACATATGTCATTTGAATTGATTTTTTAGTTCCTGAAATTGTGCACATAACGGAATTGGCAATCTCAACGACGATATGCAATCTCTTACAAGCCTAGCCTTTGACCATACTATAATATTTCGTTGGTTGACAAGCAAAACTCACTAATTAACAAACACCTACTTGAAATAAAGTTCGTATCTCAGTTCAGATTCAATACTGACATGAGGTTGCTAAGAGTAGTGACAGTTTTTATAGTGAGCTCTGTTTAAATTTTATTGTTTTGGTATAGATCTGGAAGCGGGTATCTCAGCGCCACAGCGCAACTGTCCCGCGGTGCCGAGCTCGACCTGGGGTCCACCGCGCCCATGTACCCGGAGAACCGGAAGAGCATCCTGGTCAACGGATATCCGGTCAGTACAGTCAGCTTGGACAGTGGCGACAAATTGTATGAAACAATGTTGGCACAGTGCTCGCTCGTGAACCACGCGCCCGCCATACTTGTGTGTGTGAGATAATATTATAAATATTTGACAATCGAAACTATGACTAAACCTTTGTAAATAGTCATCGTAAAGCATCCACATCAAATTTTTTTTTGTTACATTATTCATTTAATCAACTTTGCAGACATGTCCATAATATATTGTGAACAACATTTGTCCGATCCCTGGAGATAAAACATGGTAGGGTAATTATGCGGTCACCGGAGCGGATGAGCTCACGAAGGTGGGACGTAAGTTGTGTCCGTACAGTACTATTAATTATACTGTGATAGTTCCCAACCTGGCCCCTAGAAAATGAACTTTTTTTTCTTTTTGCTGTTCCTTTTGCTTTATGCCTCCGTTCATTATTTTTCATCACACCTGTTCGGTAAGTGCGCCAATACGCTGCGGTGATGCGCTGTGTAGGTGCGTCATTACGTCCTAGTAGACCGTTAAGGATTTTCATACAACATTACGTCGCACTAGCGCGGTCCGGCGCACGCCGAGATTTCTTTTATGAAAATGATGAAATTAAGTCATTTTAGAGTAGTTTTGTGAAAATATATTGTATTATTTACTTTTTTGCATCACAGGTGTGATGAAAAACATTGTGTGTGCCACGGGCGGTACAAGAATTACGAACTCGTGTTAGAATCAAGCCCTCACCTTCGGCTCGGGCTTGAATTCACACTCGTTCGTAATTTCTTGTTTACCGCCCTAAGTACACAATGTACTATTCATACACAACTATGGGAGCGCAGATATCGTCTAATACCAACACGATTTCAATAAAGCTGTTTGCAGGTGATGACGTGTTACGCGACGTCGGCGCCCGAGAGCCCCGGCGCCGCCGCGCCCGCGCCGCCCGATGTATTCGACTATCCGCAGAACGGGTAATAATAAATAAATAAAAATAAATATCTCGGGACATCTTACACAAATCGACCTAGTCCCACGGTAAGCTCAATTAAGGCTTGTAATGTGGGTACCAGGCGACGATATATATAATAGATAGATACATATAGATATTTAAATACATAGACAGCCATGACCAAGGAACAAACATTTGTGATAAATAAATACACAAAGAATGCCCTCGCCGGGATTCGAACCCGGAACCTCCAGCTTCGTAGGCAGGGTCACTACCAACTAGGCTACGGAGGTTGATAATACACGGGTTTTATTAGGTCATACAGCGTTCGCGAAAACAGGCGTCTTTCCTGTGGACATTGCGAAAGTTAACGGTTCTGGGACATGCAAATTAGCTTTTGATCACATAATTCTTAAGAACCAGAAGCCAGCTATAGCTATTGTATTCGACCAACAAGAAAATTAGGGTTCTAGACTAGAGCCTTTAACTTTCATGAAAGATTTGTAACCTAATTAATACAAAAAAAAACTATATGACCCTACTATAAAACCAGCTTTTAGGCCGCAATTACTACGTGTGTGTACTGTGTGTTCTTACGTAAGTTGTAGTGGAAGTTGTAAAGAATGAGATCTCGATATTCACCTCTCATTACTTAGTATAGCTCCGTACTTATATCTAATTAAGGACTCACATGTGTAATCTCAGTCTTATATTTATAATTATTACATTTATAAGCGGGGCACAAAATTATCGCAATATCTTTGGGTTGTCCTAGGTTATACTTGTGTTTAGTTACTTCTAGTATACCTATATTTTTTTATCTACATACATTAAATATAAATAAGAAAGGTCTTAATTCGTTTTTATAAGGTAATAATTAGTCCCATTCAAATACGGGCTCTGATCTGCGTGGTGTAATTTTATATTGGTAGCGTCGCTCGAAAAATTAACGACGATTGATAAATTACTTAATCACCATAGACACCACAGCCTTAATCATATTTAATTATTAACCCTCGTATTCATTAACATCTCTTAATTTAGTAGGCCTATATGTATTTAACTTTTGTCGTTTTTCGTCATATCAATATTTCTATAGGACAGAAAGAGACAAACTATACATATGGGCTTGCTAAGTTATGAAACATGTATGAATACGGCAGTTCGAATTTCGTAGTATCTATTTCTTATTTAGAATAATGTTACTATATGTATGTGCCCTGTAACGAATCAACTTTATTTATGTAAATGAAATGAAATGAAATAACATTTATTTATGACAAGCACGATGGACAATTGGACATATACACATTCATCATCATTTGTAACACCACTGACAACTAAAATTTTTCATTTTTTATTAGCGAAACTAGCCAATCAGAGTCGACGCTGGAAGCGGCGAACAGCCAATCGGACGCGACCAGCCAATGGGTGGACGACTCGTTCCCCCCGCCCCACCACTCGCCCGAGCGTCCCTTCCCCTGCAAGTACGACATGCCTGGCACTTCGAAGACGTACGACGAGAACGATATTATGGACAGGTACCGTTTTGTCTCTATCTAACTAATGTAAATAAATGTCAATGTGATAGGTATATAAGAACAAAAAAATAATTAATTACTGCGACTATGTATAAACGTGGACGATTCAAAAACAATTCTGTGGCTCTAGGGTAGCATACAATTTGTAAAAAAATAAAATGTCTGATAATGTATTTGAAAGTCTTAGGGCTTTTACAATACTACCCTGTTTTTCAAAAATATATGAAAAGGTAATACATAATAGACTAGTAAGTTTCTTTAATAAAAATAATGTATTGTCCCCTTCTCAATTTGGTTTCCAGAAAGGGAAATCGACATCATTAGCGGTATACAATATGTTTAAACAGATTTGGGATAATATTAATGTACGTAAGCCTTGCGTGGCCCTGCTACTCGACATGTCAAAAGCGTTTGACTGCGTGGTTCACAATATCCTTTTGCAACAGCTAGAACGTTTGGGAATAAGAGGGAACGCAATCGAATTGATGAAGAGTTACCTTTACAACAGAGAGCAAGCGGTACAAATAGAAAATTACAATAGGGCCATTCCATATGAAATCATCAAATGAGGTGCGCTGCATGCTTTCCGATTTGTATGAAAAAAATCATGGATGATAATATAGGTATGCTTTACATAAAACCGTAGTTGTTTAATTTTTAAACAGCCTAACAGCCAGATAACATAGGTCTGAAGTTTAAAAATAAGCGATTTTTGAGGTCGATGAAAATTGCTTTAACTTTTTTTAAATGTGTGAAACTGAATTTTAATATATGTTAATTTACTATTTAATATGTGTACTTGTACATGTAAGTATTACAGTATGTATATTTTTATTACTTATTGTATGACAAACTTCTAAAACTTCATGTTATTTTGCTAATGTTCAGTGATGTTCAGTAGCTTTTATTGGATTGCTCGCTTGGTCTAGACAGGTATTTTTTTTTTAATTAACAAGCTCAAATATTCTTTAAATGAAAACTTTAACAATATTTTTGAATTTAGTTCTTCTAACTTAAAAAAACAGTAAATTACAAAACCATTTTTTAGAATTTGCTTTTTATGACGTTAAAAAAAACCATGTTTGGCAAAGTTTAAAGATCTGAAAAGTACACAGAAGAGAAGAACTTACTTTGCTCTTTGTAAATCATCTTTATTTATATTGTGTTATTGATTTTTGAAAGAGATATGATTTTTTGAAATCTACAAGTTAGCAAGAAGTTTCAAAGTAGTTGTTTAAGTTAATGTTTTTTTTTATCACGGACAACATTTATAAACGTAATAAACAACAAAATGATGATTGTTGATTCCCTCGTTTACTATGTACAGTCAACCAAAAAAGTGGTACACCACTTTCTTGATGGTACGCATGAAAATGCTAGTGGCACATCTTATAATACGTCTGAAATAGGGTACTTATAAGTTTTATTACACATGCCTATGCCTACTGTCTTTAGATAAGAGTAATGATGTTGATTCAATAATGCGATAACAATAAAAAATACCAGGTCGTATCATAATTTTGTGCCAGTTTCAAACGGCACCTTACGAGCCGGAAGATATTCCTGCTCCAAAAATGTTAATGTCGTAAAGGTAGTCAGGTAATAATACTTTACACACACACACGCACATATATACATTACATATTTGTGACAAGCTTTTTTGCTGACTTTTGCATGATATGAACATGAATTCGTAAATCGTGCATTAACACAAGGGTCATACACACTGACATACTTAATTACGTACATCGCAGCTTAAATAAAGGTTCTTGTTGTTGTTAATGACTAATAAAATATAGTTATGAATAATTTAATGTGTACTATTTAAAATAGTAAAGTCATAGAGCGCCGGAAAATAGTCGTTAAAAGTTCCGAAAAATGAACATTAAAAAAAATCATAATTCACACAGAAATCGAAAACACAAACCAAATGAAACGGATTCCTATAGAATAGAGTTGGTACTATCTTTTGTATAACTTTTTGGATTTTTTAATATTGCCAAACATGATGAAATTTGAAGTCAAAGTTGAGCAATTTCGTAAAATTGCCAACTTTACCATTCTTTTTTTCAGCTAAATGAAAAGTTTGTGATCAAACCCTTAGTTATTTTATGAGAGCAATACTTGTACTATACAGTAAAAAAATATTAATTCCCTAAGCCCAGTAGACATGCTGCAAAATCCAATAGAAAATGGGCGGAATTTGAAAATATTCACAAAACTTTCAACATTTATGATGGAATAAGTAAAATAGCTTGATGCATATTGATAATAACATTTTAAAGTACGTTTACTAGAGAATCAGAAAAAATATATAAAAAATGTATATTAGTTACCGAAACAAATTAACATCGCTTCTCGTGGAACCTCAAAAACAGGTAAATTGAAACTTAAAGCGGGCCCCATCTGGATGAGCAGCAAGTAAAAAAAAAAGTATTGACGGTTTACGTACAAATTACTTAAGACTATCATCCTTGATTTTTTTCAAACTGTTTAAAAATCAGTCAGCGCGGAATTAAATCAGAATCTGATGATTTCATATGGAATGGCCCAATAGACAAAACAAAACCATCGAATATACAGAATCATGTTATTTGAACGTTGTCTTGGGAGTACCCCAAGGCAGTATACTAGGCCCTCTGCTATTTCTCATCTATCTAAATGATTTTCCTACACAAATCCTAGAACCCTGTGTGATGTTTGCGGATGATGCCACAATACTATTCTCTAGAGACGATCTCACCATAGATTTAAATGGCAGCATCCAGTTTACGCTCAGAAAAATCTTGCAGTGGCTTGAATCATTTAACCTGAAGGTTAATCTTAGTAAAACTAAAGTCATTCAATTTAGGAACTATAAAACGGCTGCTATGACTTTGAATATTATGGAATCAGGTATTAACGTAGAAGAGGTTGACAGCGTAAAGTTTCTAGGTGTTATTATTGATACTCATCTGAACTGGAAGTCTCATGTAGAATATATAAATAAGAAACTATCTAAAATGTGTTACGCCTTGTCCATACTTTCAGAATCTTGTTCTGAAGGTATAGTAGTTAGTTCTTATTACGGTAGTGTGTACCCGCTTCTTAACTATGGTGTAATTTATTGGGGCAACTCCGTTGATGTGGATACCTCCTTTAGGCTACAAAAGAGATGTTTAAGGACAATTTATCATATGGGTTTCACGGACTCCCTTAGAAATGTATTTCGTGATAAACGTTTTCTTACATTAACTAGTATTTACATCCTAGAGCTGTGTTTATTTTTGAGAAATAATACGCTATATTTTACAAAAATTGTCTCATTAAAATCTAATGTAAGAGAGCAGTATAAATATAACGTGTATTTACCCAGGTCTAATAACGCCATATTTAAAAAGAGCACGTTTGTAATGGCAATTCGTGTCTACAACCACCTTCCAATAGATCTGAAGTGTATTGATGGTACTTCTTCGTTCAAAAGAAGGCTAAAGAACTGGCTCATTCAGAAAGTGTTTTATAGTTTAAACGAATTTTTTGCATGCTAACTAGTACATAAGTACAATTAAGATAATTATTATAGTATAGCTATTATTTACATTGTACGCCCGCAAAGGGTAACTGTTGGAACAATTTTTACCCATAATCATCTCTGTAAAAACACAGTTGAACAATAAACATTATTATTATTATTATTATTATTATTATTATTATTATTATTATTATTATTTTTTTAGTACGAAAATATTTTCTCTATAGAATTATTTTTCAAAGTCCTGTCTTCTTTATCACTAAACATGATAGTGTGCCTCAAAACTGCTAAATATTACCATGATATACGAATATAATAACGGCATTAACTAATTTTAAGTCTGATACGGATTTCGATTACAAAGTATCTCATATTTTTCGTGATTCGTCCAAAAAGTTCAATCCTAAGAGTGCCGTTTAAACAGAGCCATGCGTTTGACCAACACCACCACATCAATGAATCCCGTAACGTACAGTCGACGACAAAGATATGTATACACTTTTGCACCTTATTACAATAGAATAAGGTAGAAAAGTGTTTACATATCTTTGTCGTCGACTGTACATCCGAGCGTTATCCAAAATAATCGGAAATTATTCACCATATTTTTTTATTGTCTAGATCGAATCAGTCGTGATTCTGATTCGTATGAGCTCAGGCACGTCCAGATCTGGGAGAGTCAGTTTCTCGGTTTTTTTTTTTTTGAAAACGCCCATCTATGACGAATGCACTAGGGATGTTTCGAATATTCGCATTCGCATGATGCGAATATTCGCTTAATTTCAAATATTGCCATTCGTATTCGTGTGTCCTGTAGCCGTACCATGAGTCAGCAACTAAGGTTTGCGTTAGCGTTTACTCGATACGTAAAGCTGTGTTGTACACTTTGTAGCGAGCGTGAAGGACTACTTTATGTACCGAGTAAAGGCTAACGTGACCATTACAAACTTGCTACCTCGGCTCGGCAACATCACTGCTGGCTGTTTGTGGATTGCAGGATTTCATAGTTCGGCCTATCCTGTTAGTTATTTTAGTCGGTTTGACACCCGCGAAAGTTGCCCAAATGTGTGTAGACAAACCCCTTTATTCCTAAACGTGTCCTAACTTAACAATAACTTAAGAGAGGTCTATTAATAAAGAGGAAAGTCACGGGCAGCTATTCTAAAATAAACGCTTTCCCCAGATCACTAAACTCAAGCGAGAGCTCATTCAACGCCCTCTCCGTGTCGCAATACGAGCGGCGGTTCTCCGGCATCGACGCAGAGCGCAGCGCAGAGCGTTCCGCCATCACCGACCTCATGAGCCGCATGTCGTCCGCGACCATCTCCACGTCGGCCAACTTGCTCAATAACGCGGCCAGAATGGCCAAGCCCGAGCTCCGGACCAGCGTCGTCAGCATATCGTCTTCTAGGTAACATAGCGAGCCGTGGGTGGCTAGATAGATGACGCCGTCGTCAGCATATCGTCTTCTAGGTAACATAGCGAGCCGTGGGTGGCTAGATAGATGACGCCGTCGTCAGCATATCGTCTTCTAGGTAACATAGCGAGCCGTGGGTGGCTAGATAGATGACGCCGTCGTCAGCATATCGTCTTCTAGGTAACATAGCGAGCCGTGGGTGGCTAGATAGATGACGCCGTCGTCAGCATATCGGCTTCTATGTAACTTAGCGAGCCGTGGGTGGCTAGATAGATGACGCCGTTGTCAGTATATCGTCTTCTAGGTAACATAGCGAGCCGTGGGTGGCTAGATAGATGACGCCGTCGTCAGCATATCGTCTTCTAGGTAACATAGCGAGCCGTGGGTGGCTAGATAGATGATGCCGTCGTCAGCATATCGTCTTCTAGGTAACATAGCGAGCCGTGGGTGGCTAGATAGATGACGCCGTCGTCAGCATATCGTCTTCTAGGTAACATAGCGAGCGGGTGGCTAGATAGATGACGCCGTCGTCAGCATATCGTCTTCTAGGTAACATAGCGAGCCGTGGGTGGCTAGATAGATGACGCCGTCGTCAGCATATCGTCTTCTAGGTAACATAGCGAGCCGAGGGTGGCTAGATAGATGACGCCGTCGTCAGCATATCGTCTTCTAGGTAACATAGCGAGCGGGTGGCTAGATAGATGACGCCGTCGTCAGCATATCGTCTTCTAGGTAACATAGCGAGCCGTGGGTGGCTAGATAGATGACTCCGTCGTCAGCATATCGTCTTCTAGGTAACATAGCGAGCCGTGGGTGGCTAGATAGATGACGCCGTCGTCAGCATATCGTCTTCTAGGTAACATAGCGAGCCGTGGGTTGCTAGATAGATGACGCCGTCGTCAGCATATCGTCTTCTAGGTAACATAGCGAGCCGTGGGTGGCTAGATAGATGACGCCGCTCGGCCATCACCGACCTCATGAGCCGCATGTCATCGCGACCATCTCCACGTCGGCCAACTTGCTCAACAACGCGGCCAGGATGGCCAAGCCCGAGCTCCGGACCAGCGTCGTCAGCATATCGTCTTCTAGGTAACATAGCGAGCCGTGGGTGGCTAGATAGATGACGCCGTCGTCAGCATATCGTCTTCTAGGTAACATAGCGAGCCGTGGGTGGCTAGATAGATGACGCCGTCGTCAGCATATCGTCTTCTAGGTAACATAGCGAGCCGTGGGTGGCTAGATAGATGATGCCGTCGTCAGCATATCGTCTTCTAGGTAACATAGCGAGCCGTGGGTGGCTAGATAGATGACGCCGTCGTCAGCATATCGTCTTCTAGGTAACATAGCGAGCGGGTGGCTAGATAGATGACGCCGTCGTCAGCATATCGTCTTCTAGGTAACATAGCGAGCCGTGGGTGGCTAGATAGATGACGCCGTCGTCAGCATATCGTCTTCTAGGTAACATAGCGAGCCGAGGGTGGCTAGATAGATGACGCCGTCGTCAGCATATCGTCTTCTAGGTAACATAGCGAGCGGGTGGCTAGATAGATGACGCCGTCGTCAGCATATCGTCTTCTAGGTAACATAGCGAGCCGTGGGTGGCTAGATAGATGACGCCGTTGTCAGTATATCGTCTTCTAGGTAACATAGCGAGCCGTGGGTGGCTAGATAGATGACGCCGTCGTCAGCATATCGTCTTCTAGGTAACATAGCGAGCCGTGGGTGGCTAGATAGATGATGCCGTCGTCAGCATATCGTCTTCTAGGTAACATAGCGAGCCGTGGGTGGCTAGATAGATGACGCCGTCGTCAGCATATCGTCTTCTAGGTAACATAGCGAGCGGGTGGCTAGATAGATGACGCCGTCGTCAGCATATCGTCTTCTAGGTAACATAGCGAGCCGTGGGTGGCTAGATAGATGACGCCGTCGTCAGCATATCGTCTTCTAGGTAACATAGCGAGCCGAGGGTGGCTAGATAGATGACGCCGTCGTCAGCATATCGTCTTCTAGGTAACATAGCGAGCGGGTGGCTAGATAGATGACGCCGTCGTCAGCATATCGTCTTCTAGGTAACATAGCGAGCCGTGGGTGGCTAGATAGATGACTCCGTCGTCAGCATATCGTCTTCTAGGTAACATAGCGAGCCGTGGGTGGCTAGATAGATGACGCCGTCGTCAGCATATCGTCTTCTAGGTAACATAGCGAGCCGTGGGTTGCTAGATAGATGACGCCGTCGTCAGCATATCGTCTTCTAGGTAACATAGCGAGCCGTGGGTGGCTAGATAGATGACGCCGCTCGGCCATCACCGACCTCATGAGCCGCATGTCATCGCGACCATCTCCACGTCGGCCAACTTGCTCAACAACGCGGCCAGGATGGCCAAGCCCGAGCTCCGGACCAGCGTCGTCAGCATATCGTCTTCTAGGTAACATAGCGAGCCGCGGGTGGCTAGATAGATGACGCCGTCGTCAGCATATCGTCTTCTAGGTAACATAGCGAGCCGTGGGTGGCTAGATAGATGACGCCGCTCGGCTACCACCGACCACATGAGCCGCATGTCATCGCGACCATCTCCACGTCGGCCAACTTGCTCAACAACGCGGCCAGGATGGCCAAGCCCGAGCTCCGGACCAGCGTCGTCAGCATATCGTCTTCTAGGTAACATAGCGAGTGGTTGGCTAGATAGATGACGCCGTCGTCAGCATATCGTCTTCTAGGTAACATAGCGAGTGGGTGGCTAGATAGATGACGCCGCTCGGCCATCACCGACCTCATGAGCCGCATGTCTTCCGCGACCATCTCCACGTCGACCAACTTGCTCAACAACGCGGCCAGGATGGCCAAGCCCGAGCTCCGGACCAGCGTCGTCAGCATATCGTCTTCTAGGTAACATAGCGAGCCGTGGGTGGCTAGATAGATGACGCCGTCGTCAGCATATCGTCTTCTAGGTAACATAGCGAGCCGTGGGTGGCTAGATAGATGACGCCGTCGTCAGCATATCGTCTTCTAGGTAACATAGCGAGCCGTGGGTTGCTAGATAGATGACGCCGTCGTCAGCATATCGTCTTCTAGGTAACATAGCGAGCCGTGGGTGGCTAGATAGATGACGCCGCTCGGCCATCACCGACCTCATGAGCCGCATGTCATCGCGACCATCTCCACGTCGGCCAACTTGCTCAACAACGCGGCCAGGATGGCCAAGCCCGAGCTCCGGACCAGCGTCGTCAGCATATCGTCTTCTAGGTAACATAGCGAGCCGCGGGTGGCTAGATAGATGACGCCGTCGTCAGCATATCGTCTTCTAGGTAACATAGCGAGCCGTGGGTGGCTAGATAGATGACGCCGCTCGGCTACCACCGACCTCATGAGCCGCATGTCATCGCGACCATCTCCACGTCGGCCAACTTGCTCAACAACGCGGCCAGGATGGCCAAGCCCGAGCTCCGGACCAGCGTCGTCAGCATATCGTCTTCTAGGTAACATAGCGAGCCGTGGGTGGCTAGATAGATGACGCCGTCGTCAGCATATCGTCTTCTAGGTAACATAGCGAGCCGTGGGTGGCTAGATAGATGACGCCGTCGTCAGCATATCGTCTTCTAGGTAACATAGCGAGCCGTGGGTGGCTAGATAGATGACGCCGTCGTCAGCATATCGTCTTCTAGGTAACATAGCGAGCGGGTGGCTAGATAGATGACGCCGTCGTCAGCATATCGTCTTCTAGGTAACATAGCGAGCCGTGGGTGGCTAGATAGATGACGCCGTCGTCAGCATATCGTCTTCTAGGTAACATAGCGAGCCGTGGGTGGCTAGATAGATGACGCCGTCATCAGCATATCGTCTTCTAGGTAACATAGCGAGCCGTGGGTGGCTAGATAGATGACGCCGTCGTCAGCATATCGTCTTCTAGGTAACATAGCGAGCCGTGGGTGGCTAGATAGATGACGCCGTCGTCAGCATATCGTCTTCTAGGTAACATAGCGAGTGGTTGGCTAGATAGATGACGCCGCTCGGCCATCACCGACCTCATGAGCCGCATGTCATCGCGACCATCTCCACGTCGGCCAACTTGCTCAACAACGCGGCCAGGATGGCCAAGCCCGAGCTCCGGACCAGCGTCGTCAGCATATCGTCTTCTAGGTAACATAGCGAGCCGTGGGTGGCTAGATAGATGACGCCGTCGTCAGCATATCGTCTTCTAGGTAACATAGCGAGCGGGTGGCTAGATAGATGACGCCGTCGTCAGCATATCGTCTTCTAGGTAACATAGCGAGTGGTTGGCTAGATAGATGACGCCGTCGTCAGCATATCGTCTTCTAGGTAACATAGCGAGCGGGTGGCTAGATAGATGACGCCGTCGTCAGCATATCGTCTTCTAGGTAACATAGCGAGCCGTGGGTGGCTAGATAGATGACGCCGTCGTCAGCATATCGTCTTCTAGGTAACATAGCGAGCCCTGGGTGGCTAGATAGATGACGCCGTCGTCAGCATATCGTCTTCTAGGTAACATAGCGAGCCGTGGGTGGCTAGATAGATGACGCCGTCGTCAGCATATCGTCTTCTAGGTAACATAGCGAGCCGTGGGTGGCTAGATAGATGACGCCGTCGTCAGCATATCGTCTTCTAGGTAACATAGCGAGCCGTGGGTGGCTAGATAGATGACGCCGTCGTCAGCATATCGTCTTCTAGGTAACATAGCGAGTGGTTGGCTAGATAGATTACGCCGCTCGGCCATCACCGACCTCATGAGCCGCATGTCATCGCGACCAGCTCCACGTCGGCCAACTTGCTCAACAACGCGGCCAGGATGGCCAAGCCCAAGCTCCGGACCAGCGTCGTCAGCATATCGTCTTCTAGGTAACATAGCGAGCGGGTGGCTAGATAGATGACGCCGCTCGGCCATCACCGACCTCATGAGCCGCATGTCATCGCGACCATCTCCACGTCGGCCAACTTGCTCAACAACGCGGCCAGGATGGCCAAGCCCGAGCTCCGGACCAGCGTCGTCAGCATATCGTCTTCTAGGTAACATAGCGAGTGGGTGGCTAGATAGATGACGCCGTCGTCAGCATATCGTCTTCTAGGTAACAGCGAGCCGTGGGTGGCTAGATAGATGACGCCGCTCGGCCATCACCGACCTCATGAGCCGCATGTCATCGCGACCATCTCCACGTCGGCCAACTTGCTCAACAACGCGGCCAGGATGGCCAAGCCCAAGCTCCGGACCAGCGTCGTCAGCATATCGTCTTCTAGGTAACATAGCGAGCCGTGGGTGGCTAGATAGATGACGCCGTCGTCAGCATATCGTCTTCTAGGTAACAGCGAGCCGTGGGTGGCTAGATAGATGACGCCGCTCGGCCATCACCGACCTCATGAGCCGCATGTCATCGCGACCATCTCCACGTCGGCCAACTTGCTCAACAACGCGGCCAGGATGGCCAAGCCCAAGCTCCGGACCAGCGTCGTCAGCATATCGTCTTCTAGGTAACATAGCGAGCCGTGGGTGGCTAGATAGATGACGCCGTCGTCAGCATATCGTCTTCTAGGTAACATAGCGAGCCGTGGGTGGCTAGATAGATGACGCCGTCGTCAGCATATCGTCTTCTAGGTAACATAGCGAGCCGTGGGTGGCTAGATAGATGACGCCGTCGTCAGCATATCGTCTTCTAGGTAACATAGCGAGCCGTGGGTGGCTAGATAGATGACGCCGTCGTCAGCATATCGTCTTCTAGGTAACATAGCGAGCCGTGGGTGGCTAGATAGATGACGCCGTCGTCAGCATATCGTCTTCTAGGTAACATAGCGAGCCGTGGGTGGCTAGATAGATTACGCCGTCGTCAGTATATCGTCTTCTAGGTAACATAGCGAGTGGTTGGCTAGATAGATGACGCCGATCGGCTACCACCGACCTCATGAGCCGCATGTCATCGCGACCATCTCCACGTCGGCCAACTTGCTCAACAACGCGGCCAGGATGGCCAAGCCCGAGCTCCGGACCAGCGTCGTCAGCATATCGTCTTCTAGGTAACATAGCGAGCCGTGGGTGGCTAGATAGATGACGCCGTCGTCAGCATATCGTCTTCTAGGTAACATAGCGAGCCGTGGGGGGCTAGATAGATGACGCCGTCGTCAGCATATCGTCTTCTAGGTAACAGCGAGCCGTGGGTGGCTAGATAGATGACGCCGTCGTCAGCATATCGTCTTCTAGGTAACATAGCGAGTGGTTGGCTAGATAGATGACGCCGTCGTCAGCATATCGTCTTCTAGGTAACATAGCGAGCCGTGGGTGGCTAGATAGATGACGCCGTCGTCAGCATATCGTCTTCTAGGTAACATAGCGAGTGGTTGGCTAGATAGATGACGCCGTCGTCAGCATATCGTCTTCTAGGTAACATAGCGAGTGGGTGGCTAGATAGATGACGCCGTCGTCAGCATATCGTCTTCTAGGTAACATAGCGAGCCGTGGGTGGCTAGATAGATGACGCCGTCGTCAGCATATCGTCTTCTAGGTAACATAGCGAGCCGTGGGTGGCTAGATAGATGACGCCGTCGTCAGCATATCGTCTTCTAGGTAACATAGCGAGCCGTGGGTGGTTAGATAGATGACGCCGTCGTCAGCATATCGTCTTCTAGGTAACATAGCGAGTGGGTGGCTAGATAGATGACGCCGTCGTCAGCATATCGTCTTCTAGGTAACATAGCGAGCCGTGGGTGGCTAGATAGATGACGCCGTCGTCAGCATATCGTCTTCTAGGTAACATAGCGAGCCGTGGGTGGTTAGATAGATGACGCCGTCGTCAGCATATCGTCTTCTAGGTAACATAGCGAGCCGTGGGTGGCTAGATAGATGACGCCGTCGTCAGCATATCGTCTTCTAGGTAACATAGCGAGCCGTGGGTGGCTAGATAGATGACGCCGTCGTCAGCATATCGTCTTCTAGGTAACATAGCGAGCCGTGGGTGGCTAGATAGATGACGCCGTCGTCAGCATATCGTCTTCTAGGTAACATAGCGAGCCGTGGGTGGTTAGATAGATGACGCCGTCGTCAGCATATCGTCTTCTAGGTAACATAGCGAGCCGTGGGTGGCTAGATAGATGACGCCGTCGTCAGCATATCGTCTTCTAGGTAACATAGCGAGCCGTGGGTGGCTAGATAGATGACGCCGTCGTCAGCATATCGTCTTCTAGGTAACATAGCGAGCCGTGGGTGGCTAGATAGATGACGCCGTCGTCAGCATATCGTCTTCTAGGTAACATAGCGAGCCGTGGGTGGCTAGATAGATGACGCCGTCGTCAGCATATCGTCTTCTAGGTAACATAGCGAGCTGTGGGTGGCTAGATAGATGACGCCGTCGTCAGCATATCGTCTTCTAGGTAACATAGCGAGCCGTGGGTGGCTAGATAGATGACGCCGTCGTCAGCATATCGTCTTCTAGGTAACATAGCGAGCCGTGGGTGGCTAGATAGATGACGCCGTCGTCAGCATATCGTCTTCTAGGTAACATAGCGAGCCGTGGGTGGCTAGATAGATGACGCCGTCGTCAGCATATCGTCTTCTAGGTAACATAGCGAGCCGTGGGTGGCTAGATAGATGACGCCGCTCGGCCATCACCGACCTCATGAGCCGCATGTCATCGCGACCATCTCCACGTCGGCCAACTTGCTCAACAACGCGGCCAGGATGGCCAAGCCCGAGCTCCGGACCAGCGTCGTCAGCATATCGTCTTCTAGGTAACATAGCGAGTGGTTGGCTAGATAGATGACTCCGCGCAGACTAGTGCGGTCGCCTAGGATATATCAGCCACGGTACTCTGTTGTCATCAGATATAAATATCTTGGGACTATAGATATACCAAGTAGAAGTATAGATATTTTGAGCATCATGAGCGCTCTGATGGTTCTATAAATCAATCTCTATCGCCCTTGTCTGATAAATCAGACGAAGGCCTGTTTTTAAATGAGTCTCATTCAATTCAAATGCAACCTCCTGCGACCATATATAGCATGGACTTCTAACGCCAGCTCAAAAATGCCCCCAAAAACAATTGTTCAATTGTGCCAAGAGGAGCAGGATATAGCGCTTCTCTTAACACCGCGCATATTTCTGGCGCAACTTCTTTGACAAATGTTTATAGAATATAGCCAATCAAAACTTTGATGTACCAATCACAACTATTTTTAAATGGCGGTTTAAATTTTTATAGGTTGATTTTGAAATTCTTTACCGTCACGCATTGAAGAGGGAGTGACACTTGTCGACTAAAATTCAGGACCGTTTTTGAAAGGCAATTTAATATGGCGTGCGGCAACCCCCGATCTGCCTGATGTAGTTTTGTATTGGTGGCGATACGGGCACGCTCCATGAAAAATTCCTGGCGGTTAAAAAGTTAATACGGGTGTTTTTCCATCAAGTGAATGTTGCGAATACCAGACTGAGTAAGTATAAGTAGCTGACAAAACTTGTCTCGTTTCGGAATAACACCAAGTAAAAAAATCCAATCTCTTTTTTTTATTCTATATTCTCTAGCCGCCCAGAGACCTATAAAAAGGTCTCCTGAAACAAAAGAAATTTTACCCTATTTCCTACAATGTCAATCCAAATTTCGTTGGCAAATATTACTGTCTGGGCGGCAGGAGGTTAAAACAAAATCTAAACCCCGCTCCTATTCCTGTATAATTCTCAAAGAACCCTTCATTGTATAAATATAATTACTCATTTTAATAATCTTGAAAAATTGCTACTACTAGGTAAATGTTAGATACAAGATAGTAACATTTTTGTTTTCTATTATTATTCTTTTTTTTTTACTTTTAACTCAGATGTTTCCATTGTATTTACTTTTGTTGTTCTGTAATGTGTGCTTTATGTGAATAAAAAATTATTCTATTCTATTCCAGAATAGAGAAAAAGCGGGACACCTCCAACATCTCCCTCAGCACTCTCTCAGTGAACAGCGAGACATCCGTCTCCGACCGCAGCTCCAGCCAAGACGTGAACTCCGAGAACGTGACCGAGCGTCGCGTCAGCCCGCCGCCCGCCAAGCCGGCGTCCACCGGCGCTATACCGAAGAGTATCAGCTTTGATGCCACCGCTGAGAAGAGTCAGAGGTGAGTCTTAGAGACATCGGTAAGGTACCTAACTGTCCAGCGATTCGATTGCTTTTTATAGCGGGCCTATACTCATCCAGTTGGGAGAAATTGGCTTTTCAAAGTCCTGAAAAATGTCCAAACCATTCTTTAGACAGATTTGTTATTCAAAAGAGTCTACGGTATGTGTCTTAGAGGTCTCAGGGCGTGTTGTCAGTCCGTCGTCAATGGAACCAGTGTCCACTGGTGTCAGGCGAGACTTGAGTCTCCGACCGCAGCTCCAGCCAGGACGTGAACTCCGAGAACGTGACCGAGCGTCGCGTCAGCCCGCCGCCCGCCAAGCCGGCGTCCACCGGCGCTATACCGAAGAGTATCAGCTTTGATGCCACCGCTGAGAAGAGTCAGAGGTGAGTCTTAGAGACATCGGTAAGGTACCCAACTGACCAGCGATTCGATTGTTTTTTATAGCGGGCCTATACTCATCCAGTTGGGAGAAATTGGCTTTTCAAAGTCCTGAAAAATGTCCAAACCATTCTTTAGACAAATTTGTTATTCAGAAGAGTCTACGGTATGTGTCTTAGAGGTCTCAGAGCGCATTGTCAGTCCGTCGTCAATGGAACCAGTGTCCACTGGTGTCAGGCGAGACTTGGGTCTCCGACCGCAGCTCCAGCCAGGACGTGAACTCCGAGAACGTGACCGAGCGTCGCGTCAGCCCGCCGCCCGCCAAGCCGGCGTCCACCGGCGCTATACCGAAGAGTATCAGCTTTGATGCCATCGCTGAGAAGAGTCAGAGGTGAGTCTTAGAGACATCGGTAAGGTACCCAACTGACCAGCGATTCAATTGTTTTTTATAGCGGCCTATACTCATCGTTTATTCAGCTTTGATGCCACTGCTGAGAAGAGTCAGAGGTGAGTCTTAGATAAGTTTATATTACAGGGGATAGGTACCTAACTGAAAAGCAACCAAACCAATTTCTTTAGACAGATTTGTTGTTCAAAAGAGTCAGAGGTATGGGAGTCTTAGGTGTATCTTAGAGACACACCGTCAGTACTCTGCTAGGTACTCCTGCCTTCATCGGGATTATACCGTAGAGCATTAGGTACCGTCGATGCCACTGTTGAGAGTCAAATGTGAGTCTTAGAGAGAGGTATATCTTAGAGACTTATCTCAGTCCTCCGCTAGTTAGGCGGTATACAGAAGAGTATCAGATTTGATGCCACCGCTGAGAAGAGTCAGAGGTGAGTCTTGGAGACATCGGCAAGGTACCCAACTGTCCAGCGATTCGATTGTTTTTTATATCGGCCTTTGCTCATCGTTTATTCAGCTTTGATGCCACTGTTGAGAAGAGTCAAAGATATGTGAGTCTTAGGTGTATCTTACAGACACATCGTCAGTACTCCGCTAGTTACTCCTGCATCCATGTCGCTGCATTGAAATGTCGCTACTGCGATATTGATAACAAGATAGAATAACTTTACGTCAGTGGCAGAGGGTTCAGCCACAAGAGATAGATAAAACATTTATTTGAATACTGTTAGAACACAAAACAAGAAAAAGTATTACAAAAAAGGGGTGACTAGAAATACATGATAACAAAATAGTGATTATTATAAAAAAATTTAAAACCGACTTCACCTGATTTCTCCAAGATCCCCGATTTGTTTCCATCATTGGTTTCCTATCATCAAATTCTACTTTCTGAATGCAAATGCTTGTAAATGAATTAAAATTACCCAAAGCGCCATACATGTATACCTATAACATTTGAAGAGATCCCTCGATTTCTCCAAGATCCCATCAGACCCCAACTGGTGCCAACGGGACCATCTCGGGGTTATACACGTTCGATTACAAAAAATATTTCAAATTGGTTCACGATTCTCGGAGATATCGGGTAACAACATACAACAAAAAAAAATTCAGTCAAATTGAGAACCTCCTTTTTTGAAGTCGGTTAAAAAACAAGGCATCTTAACAAAACACACAGGTTGTCTGGTGTGAGTTGCAGCAATACAAAAGGGTTCACGGCTCAGCTATACGTTTGTCTCTTTCGAACGAAAGACTAATGATTCTGCCGTAACCCAGGCATCTTCTTCTTCTTAAGGAGCCATGTTTAGCTTAAGCTTCCAATTGACAACATTTGATATTTTTTAGTGCTAGTTTTTATTGTCTGTTTTGAAAGAACTCAATATTAAAAGATACACGTATTTTTATTTTTGGATTAAATTGCAAATTTAGTGAGAAAATTCCCTTTTGTTACTACTTCGAGCAGAAAGAGCGTAAGTTACAAACGTCAAAAATCAGCTAAATGACGTCACAAGTGATGTTTCAAACACATAAGAAAACGACGAAAATCGAGAAAGATTCACTGCCAAACACAAAGAGACATTCCAACAGCTAGATTTTTTGGTTATAGTGGCGGCTCTGAATCTATTTAAACTATTATTACGATTTTTTACAAAAATATTTCGAAATAAAAATTAAAATATATATTTTTGTTATCTACATGCGTATATTTCGAAATGGTTTTCGATTTAGGGACATTGGAAATTTTGAAACGTTGTCAATTTAGTCCATAAGATGGATCCTCGCTGATTTAGTTCAAAAGATGGTAATGTATATCCTCCATCGTGCAAGATTATAACTTGACCACCTGTTTCAACAAGTCTAAACATTCCGTTACCTTCCAGACGGCGTATAACAGAAGACAGTCTCGTCGGCAACCTAGACGAGCTGAAGAACAACGTCAAACGATCCGGCGGCAACCTACTGCACAAGATCAAGATGTTCAGCCGACCCAAGGGCCGCTCCCATCAGCATCCTAACGGTAACTCGTCATTCACTAGGTCTACCTATGACAGGAGATATTCTGTCAACCTGAGCGAGTGAAGAACATTGTGACGTGATCCGGAGGCAACCTGCTGCACAAGATCAAGATGTTCAGCCGACCCAAGGGCCGCTCACATCAGCATCCTAACGGTAACGTGTCATTCACTAGGTCTACCTATGACAGGAGATATTCCGTCAATCTGAGCGAGTGAAGAACAATGTGACGTGATCCGGAGGCAACCTGCTACACAAGATCAAGATGTTCAGCCGACCCAAAGGCCGCTCACATCAGCATCCTAACGGTAAATCGTCATTCACTAGGTCTACCTATGACAGGAGATATTCCGTCAACCTGAGCGAGTGAAGAACAATGTGACGTGATCACAAGGGAACCTACTGCACAAGATCTAGATGTTCAGCCGACCCAAGGGCCACTCACATCAGCATCCTAACGGTAACTCGTCATTCACTAGGTCTACCTATGACAGGAGATATTCCGTCAACCTGAGCGAGTGAAGAACAATGTGACGTGATCACAAGGGAACCTGCTGCACAAGATCAAGATGTTCAGTCGACCCAAGGGCCGCTCCCATCAACATCCTAACGGTAACGTGTCATTCACTAGGTCTACCTATGACAGGAGATATTCCGTCAACCTGAGCGAGTGAAGAACAATGTGACGTGATCCGGAGGCAACCTGCTGCACAAGATCAAGATGTTCAGCCGACCCAAGGGCCGGTCACATCAGCATCCCAACGGTAACATTTCTTTCTTGCACTTGTGAATTATTTCGTAAGTGTGACAGAGATGTAATACGTCGATCGTATAGCGATAGGCATTTACCGGTCCAGCCAAAAATTGTGTTAACGAAGGGTTACTGGCCAAGTATATATATCTGGCCGAAGGAACTGAGGCCAGATTGGGATACGCGGCCTGTAACCCTGTTTCTCGCCGAGATTTCTATACTGCTTTTTTCAAACTTGCCATGTAATAAAACGAACTGATTTCGCCGAACCATACTATTTGATTTGTAAATAAACCAATAGTACAGTACAGTATCGTACAACATTAAAAAAAAACATTCGTGCCTAACTTTTTTTTTTATCTGTTTGAGGTATCCTTTTACCTGTTGGTATAGACATTAGTTCTTAGGTTATTTTTTTTTCTGTGGCTGATATTCAAGACCTAGTGTCACAATTTGACGTTTCAAAACAAAAGACAGTTTGTTTGCAGTCCTAGGTATGAAATAAATACATGAAATCTCTTTACATATCATCTTAGCATATGACACCGGATACATAGTATTTCCTTTCCGGACTTAATTTAAAGTAAGTAACATCAACATTCCGTAGCAAGTTTGAGAAAAATTTATTGTATAGGCAAACAAGGTCTGTTTTTTAAATAAACATAGTGTAGCGTTAGCCTCCATAGCCTAGTTGGTAGTGACCCTACCTACGAAGCTGGAGGTTCCGGGTTCAAATCCCAGCGAGGCCATTATTTGTGTATTTATTTATCACAAATATTTGTTCGCTAGTTCTGCCTTCTATGTATTTAAGTATCTATATGTAACTATCTTTTATATAATTCGTTGCTTGATACCCGCATCATAACCCTCAATCACCGTGTGACTAGGTCGATTTGGGTAAGATATCCCCTCAATCCCCCAAGATGTCCCCCTCGGAGACGACTTTAAAGGACATCTGTTGCCCATGTAATTGGACATTAGAATTTTCTTTTTAAGTTTTATTTAACAGTAACAGTAGAACATTTTTAACTGTTCGGTAATGCGCCAATGCGCTGCGGCGATGCGCGCCGTAGATGCGTCATTACGCCCTTGGGCAATCAAGGATTTCATACAACATTACGTCGCAAGAGCGCGCGCCGCGCCGGGATTTCTGTTATAAAAATAATAAATTAAGTCATCCCTGATTTTAGAAATGATTCAGACCATTTTAGAGTAGTTTTGTGAAAATATATTGTTTTATTTACTTTTGCCTCACAGGTGTGATGAAAAACATTGTATGTGCCATGGGCGGTACAAGAATTATGAATTCGTGTGAAGATAAGCCAAAGCCGACACAATTTTTTTTTTACCGCCCTTAATAGGAGCATTCCATGAAAACGTGTCATAAGCGACACTGTCTTTTCAATACTTTGAAAAATTAAATTAGTAAGCTGAGTTACAGTATAATAATACCATATCAAGGCTTTAAGATTGACAGTGTTTCCTACCAGCTAGCATATTTTATTAGGGTAGCTACCATAGACACGTAAGCGACAAAAAGTAGATGTTTTCATGGAATGCTCCAATACACAATGTACTATTATTATTCATCTGCCAACAGACATCAAGCTAGCCGAAGAGGAAGCGCTAAGAGGAAGCGACGAGCCACCCCGCGTCGAGCCCTCGGAGAGCTCCGACGACATCCTCGCCAAGTACCGCCGCAAGAGCTCCACCGACTCGCGCCGGCGCGGCCAGCGCCGCGGGTCCGACGTGCCCGACATGCCCGACAGGTGCGTGTAACTTGTAGTCCGCTGCTGAATGCCAACAGACAAGCTAGCCGAAGAGGAAGCGACGAGCCCTCGGAGAGCTCCGACGACATCCTCGCCAAGTACCGCCGCAAGAGCTCCACCGACTCGCGCCGGCGCGGCCAGCGCCGCGGGTCCGACGTGCCCGACATGCCCGACAGGTGCGTGTAACTTGTAGTCCGCTGCTAGTCCGTAGATACTAGTCCGATCTTAAGCCAAGAAGGTTATTCGGTTGGGTGTTTTGAAAAAAAATAGTGCAAGTTTGAATCGCGAATCATTTCCGCGGCAGCCCTGGAGGGTTTCATGTAACAGTCTTATATTTTAATAATATTTCTTGAAGTTAGCTGCAGAGGCAGCATGACAGCTGTTAGTTTGTACGAAACATTGTGTCTAACATCTATTACCCTTGATTCACTGTTTACAATTGTTTCAGAAGTGAAGGAGTATTGGATCTCAACGACCCAGAAGTCTTCAACAGTATGAAAAAGAAACTTCGACTAGTGCTGTCGAATCCCGAACTGTTGTGTACAGAATACGTGCCCAATGTAAGCCCAATCTTGGTTTTAATTTACTGTAATACTCTAGTTTTACATAACAATTCTATAGTAGATTGAACCCTGATGTATAGGTGTCATTTTGGTGTGATATTAGTGTCACTTAGAGTAGTTCAAATAAAATCAATCAGTTACTTTCTCCTGGGTTTTCCCCTAAAATCACAGTTTATATCATATATTTATTTTTTCTCAAACATGCAATGAAATGTTGTCATTATGTTCGTCATAATAGGCTTTAAAGTATGACGTTGCAGGCGGATGACCTCGAGATAATCGTAAAGGATTTTCAATCTTTCATACGAATTTAACGGCCTAGGCCGGTAAGTAATATTTTTTTAAAACATGGCGTCGGTTTTCATGAACAGGCTAAACAGCTAAATCCTGTGTTTTTGATTGTCGTATTTTTTATTTCATTGCATATGTTTGAGAAAAGCACTATATATGCCTCGCCGTGAAACGGGCTTACCGGCTTCGTATCATCTGTACCTACTCAGCCCGTAAGCCCATCTTTCCCGGCGTCTGCAGTAATGTACTATTATTTTATTTTAGAAGTTAAAGGGGAACACACTTGACCACTTTAAAAGTCTTTCTTGTGCAAACTATCCAGTTTAGAAAAATTTGATATTAGACCGTCAATATCGTTTTTGAAGTACTATCCATATGGCTTTGATGAAAAAAAACATTCCGGTTTAATTTATAACCATAAGAAGGGGAACTTTATTTTACCATGCAAACTTCTACCAAAAATTCGAGATAATTGTTTTTCTGAAATTGTCATAAATCGTGGTTCCGTACCACTGGTATGGAACTCTCAGAGTTCGATACGCTCTTGGCTGGTTATCATAAATTTTAGCATCGAAGGACTCTTAAAAAATTGTTTTGCCAGTGCGAGAAGTGGTTCATTTTACGTCAGGTCGAAATCTTTGGAGGGCCGTATGTATTGAAAAACGTCGTACGATACACGTGCGAAAACGAAATTCGTAACTTGTGTCGATTTAAAGCACCCCCTTCGGTCATGCTTTAATTTGCATGCGTTTCGAACTTCATTTTTTTCGCACTTGTATCGTAATGTAGTGCAAAATCCTTTCTCTCCGGTTTCTCACGGAGACATCCGAATTCATATTGCTGTCACAATGAACTTCAGTATACACGGTGCTCGCGAGCATTGTAAAAGATTTTAATTATGTATTCTAGACATCAAAATAAACAAAAAATATTATGAGACCTAATGTCAAATTCCACAAAAAAAAAATCCTTTTTTTTACACTTTTTGAATACTTCTTAACATTTCCAATACAATACATCATAATAACAATTTGTTAAAATTAATTTTTAAATGATATTTTTTAGGGACAGGATTTTTCGTCTAGTCTTATTTTTTGATTGTCAGGCAAACGATGTGGTAATATTAGAACACATTGTGGTAGCATTGTAATCAAAAGGAAGTTTTATGACGAGTTACGTCGAAAAACTTATTTCGAAAAAAGGTTAATTATCTCTGGAACCAAGCCGAATCCAGGAAATTTTATATAACATTAAATATTCTTAATATGCTCAGGAATTCAGCATTAAAATCTTTCGGAATGCTCACGAGCACCGTGTATATTGCATTGAAGCTAATTGAGACAGGGAGATTAATTCGAGCGTTTTCGTGAAAATCCGAAGAGTAAGGATTTTGCACTACATCTGTACTTTCCTCAGCGCTGCACAAGCACATCCCTAGTGGAGTGGATGCGGGCGGCCGCCGCCGCCGCATCCGAGTCCGGGGCATCCGCCCAAGCGGCCGAGGTGGCCGGCGCTTTGGCCGCATCCGGCGCCCGCTGCGAGCGGCTAGCGTCCGCGCTGCGGGCCGACCTGGACGCGCGCCGGCCGTACGCCAAGTACCTCGCCAGCTGCCGCGCCGCGCTCACGCACACGCTGCACGCTCTCCGCCGGTGAGTGTCCGTCAGACTGTCAGAACTAGCGTCGAGCGGCCGAGGTGGCCGCGCTGCGGGCCGACCTGGACGCGCGCCGGCCGTACGCCAAGTACCTCGCCAGCTGCCGCGCCGCGCTCACGCACACGCTGCACGCTCTCCGCCGGTGAGTGTCCGTCAGACTGTCAGAACTAGCGTCGGCTGCGGGCCGACCTGGACGCGCGCCGGCCGTACGCCAAGTACCTCGCCAGCTGCCGCGCCGCGCTCACGCACACGCTGCACGCTCTCCGCCGGTGAGTGTCCGTCAGACTGTCAGAACTAGCGTCGAGCGGCCGAGGTGGCCGCGCTGCGGGCCGACCTGGACGCGCGCCGGCCGTACGCCAAGTACCTCGCCAGCTGCCGCGCCGCGCTCACGCACACGCTGCACGCTCTCCGCCGGTGAGTGTCCGTCAGACTGTCAGAACTAGCGTCGGCTGCGGGCCGACCTGGACGCGCGCCGGCCGTACGCCAAGTACCTCGCCAGCTGCCGCGCCGCGCTCACGCACACGCTGCACGCTCTCCGCCGGTGAGTGTCCGTCAGAGGATCACTGTCAGAACTAGCGTTGAAAATTTCCGGATTACATCCCGATTCTTTCCAAACACCTCGTTTTTTACCGGATTATTTCGAAAAATCAATGAATGTTTCCACTATAATTTTCAACTCTAAACCAATGCGGATTAGATCTAATTTTCACTTTTACCAGGATAACGCGATGTCATCGAAGAAAAGTTAATTGAAATAGATGGCAAGGAATGACAGTGACAGTAAAATAATCATTTCTGTGAACACCCGAAAAATACGGAAAAAAAGCAAAATTTTCACAGATTCCCGAAAAAAACCATTTGATTTTTTCCGACATTTTCAACGCTAGTCAGAAACGAGCAAGGCCTGGCCAGGCACAAAAAAATCTTAAAAACTGTTATTAAAATTATAAAAAAATACCTACCGTAAGTCCTCTAAATCTGTGCGAAAGGAAGGAACCTCCCTAGCGGAATGCAGTTGCAATAATTTCCAGATAAAAAAGTCGATAAAAAGGCAGCGATGTATCGGATTTTGGAGTTGAATCTGTGGTATCAATATATTTTGCCCTCCTATACATAAACGTAGTAACTAGTTTTGAAATGTCAATCAATTGTTTATTTTATTCAACTACTGATTTTATGGTTTTGGATTAATTACCATTTTAAAACTAGTTCCTTCGTTTATGTTCAGGAAGGCAGTATTAGTAAGTAATTGGTGTCTAAAAGTTTATAGGTGCATACCGATTAAAATGTGAAATATGATATAAAATTTGACGCCTTGGCTTCATTATATCCGATCTAATTATAATATTTTATGCAACCCTTGTTTAAGAGAGGTCAAAAAAGGTGAGTGGCGTGGTTATTAAAGACGCCACGAGCATTTTTTGACTCAGTTAAACAATGTTGCATACAATACTTTTTCTACGACCACACACTTATTTTGAAATAAAATTGTAAATTTGAGAAATATTCTTAGTCATACACAATTTTATTTTAATCATCAAGGGCGGCGGGAGAAGTCAAAATTAAAAAGGACGGGCGGGAGAAGTCAAAATTAAAAAGGAAATCTCCTCTATGGTTTACTGTTCATCAGAAATGACATTTAAGATTAGGTTCGCAGCCATGTATTTCATTAAGTCGAGGTGTCTTAAAATGCAAAAAACGCACTGCATGTAAACCCGAATGCGTTTATAGGGAATAGACAATATAGACTTATCTTGACATTTGAAAGGTAGGGGCTTAAAGGTGTGTTCACGACTATGCAAATGACAAATAAAAGTACGGGAGTAGAAAAGGAATTAATTAGTTTCATTCCGATTTCCAATTGTTGTCTTTCATTACAGACAAACCAACCAAGTGAAGGCAGAATGCTCGGCGTGTTCCCGCGCCGCGGCCGCCGCGCGCGTGCTGCAACAACTCGAGCGCGGCAACTCGCTGCGCCGCCTCGCGCGGCACCACTCCGCGCACAACAACCACGTGACCGGTCAGTGTGTGCTCGCCCGCGCTGTAGCTTACAATGTTAACAACCAAGTGAAGGCAGAATGCAACAACTCGAGCGCGGCAACTCGCTGCGCCGCCTCGCGCGGCACCACTCCGCGCACAACAACCACGTGACCGGTCAGTGTGTGCTCACCCGCGCTGTAGCTTACAATGTTAACAACCAAGTGAAGGCAGAATGCAACAACTCGAGCGCGGCAACTCGCTGCGCCGCCTCGCGCGGCACCACTCCGCGCACAACAACCACGTGACCGGTCAGTGTGTGCTCACCCGCGCTGTAGCTTACAATGTTAACAACCAAGTGAAGGCAGAATGCAACAACTCGAGCGCGGCAACTCGCTGCGCCGCCTCGCGCGGCACCACTCCGCGCACAACAACCACGTGACCGGTCAGTGTGTGCTCACCCGCGCTGTAGCTTACAATGTTAACAACCAAGTGAAGGCAGAATGCAACAACTCGAGCGCGGCAACTCGCTGCGCCGCCTCGCGCGGCACCACTCCGCGCACAACAACCACGTGACCGGTCAGTGTGTGCTCACCCGCGCTGTAGCTTACAATGTTAACAACCAAGTGAAGGCAGAATGCAACAACTCGAGCGCGGCAACTCGCTGCGCCGCCTCGCGCGGCACCACTCCGCGCACAACAACCACGTGACCGGTCAGTGTGTGCTCACCCTCGCTGTAGCTTACAATGTTAACAACCAAGTGAAGGCAGAATGCAACAACTCGAGCGCGGCAACTCGCTGCGCCGCCTCGCGCGGCACCACTCCGCGCACAACAACCACGTGACCGGTCAGTGTGTCCTCGCCCGCGCTGTAGCTTACAATGTTAACAACCAAGTGAAGGCAGAATGCAACAACTCGAGCGCGGCAACTCGCTGCGCCGCCTCGCGCGGCACCACTCCGCGCACAACAACCACGTGACCGGTCAGTGTGTGCTCACCCGCGCTGTAGCTTACAATGTTAACAACCAAGTGAAGGCAGAATGCAACAACTCGAGCGCGGCAACTCGCTGCGCCGCCTCGCGCGGCACCACTCCGCGCACAACAACCACGTGACCGGTCAGTGTGTCCTCGCCCGCGCTGTAGCTTACAATGTTAACAACCAAGTGAAGGCAGAATGCAACAACTCGAGCGCGGCAACTCGCTGCGCCGCCTCGCGCGGCACCACTCCGCGCACAACAACCACGTGACCGGTCAGTGTGTGCTCACCCGCGCTGTAGCTTACAATGTTAACAACCAAGTGAAGGCAGAATGCAACAACTCGAGCGCGGCAACTCGCTGCGCCGCCTCGCGCGGCACCACTCCGCGCACAACAACCACGTGACCGGTCAGTGTGTGCTCACCCGCGCTGTAGCTTACAATGTTAACAACCAAGTGAAGGCAGAATGCAACAACTCGAGCGCGGCAACTCGCTGCGCCGCCTCGCGCGGCACCACTCCGCGCACAACAACCACGTGACCGGTCAGTGTGTGCTCACCCGCGCTGTAGCTTACAATGTTAACAACCAAGTGAAGGCAGAATGCAACAACTCGAGCGCGGCAACTCGCTGCGCCGCCTCGCGCGGCACCACTCCGCGCACAACAACCACGTGACCGGTCAGTGTGTGCTCGCCTGCGACCATATACAGGGCGTCCCAAAGTTATGGGACATGAAGGGGAAGTACCTCAAATATCGTAGATAGGATATTTTGCTGAAAGAAGACTTTATTTTATTTTGAAAATTTAATAATACTGCATTAAAAAAAATCCAAAAAAAAAAATTTTGCTTTTTCTAGGCATCGAACCTACTTTAATAGGAAAATTTTTTTTTTCGTAATTTTATGATATCATTCGAAAGAATGCATAAAAAATAACATTTTTTCTTAAGAAACCTAGTATCTAAAACTAAAGTAATAACCAAACAAGTTAGGTTCAAAATTCCAAAAAAAATGTAGTTGGTTCGATTTCCGGGTGAAGCAAGTAATTTTTTGAAAAACTTTGAATGCACTATTTCTAAATTTTAAAAATAACATTAAGTCTTCTTTGGGCAAAATACACTATCTACGATATTTAAGGTACTTCCCCTTCATGTCCCATGAATAAATAAATACTTTACTTTACTTTACTTTACTTTACTTTACTTTGGGACGCCCTGTATAACATGGACGCCTAACGCCAGCTCGAAAATGCCCCCAAAAGCAATAGGGATGATGACTGTAGTTGAAATAAATTATTTAACATTATGCACGACATAATACACGAAGAAATTATTAATAAGATGTAGATTGCAGTAATTATTACACAGAACTTCTATTTAATAAATTGAAAAGAAATTAAAAGAGTAGGTCATTTGGCAGTACTCAAACGTGACGTCACTTTTGAGTATTTCATATAAAATTCCATAGAGGTGATCGTTTTGACAGTTCGAAAAAAGATGCTGATTTGACTTGCCAGTCATCATGCCAAACGTGCCTATTTTGCGTAGTCCTAACGCTGGCCCAGTACTTGTTGGGGACCTCACGCACACCCTTGAATTTCTTCGCAGGTGCATGCAGGTTTCCTCACGATGTTGTCCTTCACCGCAAAGCACTTGTGAATATCAAATAATATTTCGCACATATGTTTTTGAAATACTCATTGGTACGAGCCAGCGATCGAAATCACGACCGCTGCGTAGCAGCCGTGCGTTTTACCGCTAGGCCACCGCTTGCCCTTTCTAAGTAGCTTACAATGTTAACAAAACACACAAGATGTGTGCAATTTCTATTTACATAATTTATCATCATATTTAAGCATTTCGTGTCACCTAACACCCCCAAATCCCATAACCGCCACGCTGGGTAAACAATTGAATACTACTATCTGTTATTTAATGAACTCTTACAGATTGTCATCAACCATTAAAACAATAAACCGGCCAAGAGCATGTCGGGCCATGTAACTCGAGGTACTCCTCGAACGTATTTATTCAAAGATAGCTGGGCTCGTTATATTTTCGAAATAGTTTTATTTTAAAGTATTCATAATTCTTGCAATTTTTTTGGACCTTTAGATCAAAAGTTAGAGGCCCCCCTCGGCCACATTTTATTTTATTCAGGAGCGCTGTTATCTTAGAAAAAAATAATTTTAGAAACACACTTCCTTTTCAGATGCTTAGGGTGCGGCTCCACTGACGCGGAGCGGAGCGGAACTGTGCAAAATAGCCAATTACATTCTTCAAATTCAAAATTCGAAACTCTTGCGGTCTCATTGGCCGAGCTCCCACAGATCAGCTCCGCTTCAGTGGAGCCGCACCCTTATTCTTTTTAAAAGACCTATTCAACGGTACCTCACATGAGTACTGCAAAATAATAAAAAAACCGCCAGAATATTTTTATTCTACCACACTGTCGACGTGATTAGTATGTATACCTGTATGCTCGTGCTGCATGGATTGCACATACAAAATGTATTCAACAGTAGTCAGACTTTCCATACTACATACACACATACAAAGTACATACATACATAGTAGGTAGTACTTTTTACCTAACTTTTTTTTCAGTTATGGTCAGAAATGATTAACATGTGTGATGTTTTCACAGGAGGTGAACTGATGGACGAGAAGGCGAAGAGACTGATGGCGAACATCAAGACTATGATCGCGGAAGTCAAAGCTGATCCTTCGTGGGAAGGTTTGTCTTTTACTTTATCACGCCAGTGTACACTGTACAGTCATGTCGCTAAATATGAGTTTTCTAGCCATAATCCATTGCAATGACCGGTCCTGTGCCACCCGCATCCAGCGTACTCCTGCGACGTTCACCAGGTCATCAGTCCACCTTGTGGGGGGCCTACTCACGCTGCGACTTCTGGTACGTGGCCACCACTCGAGAACCTTACCGCCCCAACGGCCATCGGTTCTACTCGCAATGGATGCGGGTGGCACAGGACCGGTCATTGTGGCAATCTTTGGGGGAGGCCTGTGTTCAGCAGTGGACGTCTTTCGGCTGATGACGATGATGAATCCATTACAAAATAAATAAAATATATTTAATGTTTAGTATTATATTTTATGTTTGGACCTCACTCCTACGGCTATGTTGGTACTATACTGAAAATTCATCGTAATGGTTGGTAGACTCGGCCGGTAGCGGGAAAGATCGTCGTTCCGTTCCACCCTGTATACAATTAATTAAATAAGTAGCATGCAATTTTTTTCACTTGTTCTTAAATTAATTATTTCTGTATGGATCCCCTAACGGTAAAAGCCTCCTCCAAACTCGCCGCTTGTAATATTAGTCGTAATTTGCTATGCAACAGGCCCCTGGTGGCAGAAAAAATGTCGACAACCCTGATTGTAAACGGTGTACCGGTTGCAGGGGCGCCGGCAAGTTCGCTGGAAGTGCTAGAGCTTACCGTCGAGCGGGCCGCGTTCGCGCGTCTCTACCTCAACGTGCTGTTTCCCATCGGCGACGGCGACTACGGACGCGACCAGTCAGTATACCACTCTACAGGCTTATCCCTCTTATTCATATTTATACCTCGATATTTATGGAGCAAAAACGAGAGATTGACAAAATTAAACATCGACATAACTGCTATCGATGAGTTCATCCTGTTCTCATAAAAATGCTAACTCCGCAAACACAGGTAACCAAGAATAGTTATTTGTTATACAAGGGTGCAAAGTTGTATTTTACCCGCGAGTATGAAATTGTGTTTTAACATACGAGAAGTAAAATACATTTGCACCCGTGTGTAACACAAAACTTTTCCCCTCACTATAGCGAGGAAACTCAAAAAAGGTAATTATTTGTTCACATTACAATCATTATCGGGTTAGTGATAATAATTTTCCAAATGCATCATGTTTCATGTATTTACTGCAAGATTTTGTCGTAGTAAACAGTAAACGAAAAAGTAAACGCAGCACGATTTTAACACATTCCTGTAGTTGCACACCAATGCCAATGCATTGTTATTAAATCATTCTCATTCATTATTTTTACAAAATTATAACAGAACACCCTGAAAGTTGTTTAGTTTACTATTTTTATGCGTGTTCGAGTCGGTAAATAAAGATTATATCCTATAATATTCTTTGACAATGTTGACGTTGACATTTTCTGCGTTTTGTGATTGCATCTAGTCATCTTATCATCATTCACTAAAACAATTGTTACTTATGGAATTTTAGGATTTATATGTTAAAATCATCATATTATATAAAGGTTTGTATTTTACACTAAATTCTCAAACAAATTATTTAATTATCATTAATATGGAACAATTTCCATGCACATTTTACGTTTTGTTATTCCAAAACCAAGGTCATTACTTTGCCACACAAGTGAATAATATGCGTTTTTACACGTTCGTATTAAAGGATAAACGAGCACTTTACGAGCTAGTGAGGGGAAAATACGTTGTGTAATGAGTTTATTATAGTTGAGTTGCGAACTCGACGTAAATATATATGATTATAATTTTGTGTTACGTAATCTTAATCCAAACATAATAGTCGACGAATATAACACATTTGACGTTTCCAGAGTACTATCGGAGCACATCCGGCGTCTAAGCGCGAACATGACGGCGTCGCGGGCCGGCGTCAGCGCACGCCACCTGTGGGCGGCGCCGTACGCGCGCGCGCAGCTGCTGCTCACGCACCTGCCCGTCTACAGGACGCCGCGCGACAAGGTGCACAGAATACCATCCCTACTGACTAGTGCCGCATACGGCCAGGCGCCGACATGACGGCGTCGCGCGCCACCTGTGGGCGGCGCCGTAGCTGCTGCTCACGCACCTGCCCGTCTACAGGACGCCGCGAGACAAGGTGCACAGAATACCATCCTTACTGACTAGTGCCGCATACAGGCGCCGACATGACGGCGTCGTGGGCCGGCAAATATGTGTGACACGCTCTTATGTCGCTCTAACTAAGGTTATGTCTGATATTTATTCGGTTTTCGTGATATAAGATACTAGTGATTGATAGTGACGTTTCCATTTGTCGTTTATTATTTCTGTTTCCATAAGGGAAATAATCTCTTTTGACAAAATGGATATAAACCGTTTTGAAAAGACATTCCTCAACTGTTCACCTCATCTTAGCAAAATCTAAGTTTTAGATACAGACGTCATATAACTATCTTAGGATCTCCGGCCACCGACGATCGACGCCGCGCGACAAGGTGCACAGAATACCGTCCCTACTTGACGTCACTAGAGTGCTGGAGCACATACGGCTAGGCGCCAACATAACGGCATCGCGGGCTGGACAAGATGCACAGAATACCGTTCCTACTTATTATCAAACCGCGATTAGAATGGGATTCGAAAGTACTGTTGACACAACAGTGTACAAGTCAATCTAGGCTATATTCATAGTTATATTCATATCGTCAGCTGACAAGCAAAACTCACTATAAAAACTGTCGCTACTCTTAGCAACCTCTTATGTCAGTATTGAATCAAAACTTAGATACGATCTCTATTTCAAGTAGGTATTTGTTACTTAGTGAGTTTTGGTTGTTAACCGACGATATATCAATAGTTTAAATGCAAAGACTTACAGACAAAAGATGAATTAATCACTCACTACACCTATATACAACTCTTTTCTTGGTAAATGTTGTGTGGTTTGTTGTGTCAACAGTACTTTCGAATTCCCTTCTGATTCCGGTTTGATAATACGTACCGCCGGCGTGTCGCCACCTCTTGCTGAATCGTTATTTGGACTCAACCTGTTAGAAGAAAAGCTAAAAATATAATAATAAATCCATAAATACTCTGCTATATTTATGGTTATTTTGAAGGAACGTAATAATGAGGGTTTTCTGAAATGACGTTCACCAAGGCGGTAGCACTGAGGCGTCAGGTCCAGAAACTTGTCCAAATTCTCAGAGCACCTATAGTTTCGTGTTTAAATGTTTTGTATGAGTTAATAAAATTATATAAAAAAATAAAAATCAGTACCTGGGTCGCGTTTTATAAACTTACAATTTACAATTTCGCTGTTTGCCTCTCTAACGCACGCACACATTGGCTAGAAAGAGAGGCAAACAGCGAAATTGTAAATTGTAACTTTATAAAACGCGACCCTGGTCTTCTATACTCTGTTTTGTTTGGTGTTTAAAAAAAGGTAAACAATCTTGCAGTATCTTTTTATTGAAAACTACAAGTAGAAAATAAGTTTTAGCTAATATACATAATATAACAAGGAAATACAGTGATTTACATCGTTTTTGATGCATTAAGTACCTAGTTTTGATTTTTAAATGCATTTTTCAATAAAAAGATACTGCAAGATTGTTTACCTTTTTTTAAACACCAAACCAACAGAGTATAGTTAGTTTTTGTTTGGAGCTAGATAATTGTGTTTCTTAGCGGGACCTTACGGCTAAGTGGCGCCAACTAGTGGCATAAATCGTTAAATTAACCCTATAGTGTATAATTTCTCGTCAACAGTTGCAGTGCGTCATGCGGTGCGTCACGTGCGTCATGGCGGTGCTCGGGCTCACTGAGGGCTCGGCGCCGTCGGCCGACGACCTCACGCCGGTCCTCGTCTTCATCATACTCAAGGTGCGTCACATGTAGCAAGAGGTGCGTCACGTGCGTCATGGCGGTGCTCGGGCTCACTGAGGGCTCGGCGCCGTCGGCCGACGACCTCACGCCCGTCCTCGTCTTCATCATACTCAAGGTGCGTCACATGTAGCAAGAGGTGCGTCACGTGCGTCATGGCGGTGCTCGGGCTCACTGAGGGCTCGGCGCCGTCGGCCGACGACCTCACGCCGGTCCTCGTCTTCATCATACTCAAGGTGCGTCACATGTAGCAAGAGGTGCGTCACGTGCGTCATGGCGGTGCTCGGGCTCACTGAGGGCTCGGCGCCGTCGGCCGACGACCTCACGCCAGTCCTCGTCTTCATCATACTCAAGGTGCGTCACATGTAGCAAGAGGTGCGTCACGTGCGTCATGGCGGTGCTCGGGCTCACTGAGGGCTCGGCGCCGTCGGCCGACGACCTCACGCCCGTCCTCGTCTTCATCATACTCAAGGTGCGTCACATGTAGCATGCGGTGCGTCACGTGCGTCATGGCGGTGCTCGGGCTCACTGAGGGCTCGGCGCCGTCGGCCGACGACCTCACGCCCGTCCTCGTCTTCATCATACTCAAGGTGCGTCACATGTAGCAAGAGGTGCGTCACGTGCGTCATGGCGGTGCTCGGGCTCACTGAGGGCTCGGCGCCGTCGGCCGACGACCTCACGCCGGTCCTCGTCTTCATCATACTCAAGGTGCGTCACATGTAGCAAGAGGTGCGTCACGTGCGTCATGGCGGTGCTCGGGCTCACTGAGGGCTCGGCGCCGTCGGCCGACGACCTCACGCCCGTCCTCGTCTTCATCATACTCAAGGTGCGTCACATGTAGCAAGAGGTGCGTCACGTGCGTCATGGCGGTGCTCGGGCTCACTGAGGGCTCGGCGCCGTCGGCCGACGACCTCACGCCCGTCCTCGTCTTCATCATACTCAAGGTGCGTCACATGTAGCAAGAGGTGCGTCATGTGCGTCACATGGGCCATATCTAAATTAGGGATGTTACGGAGGTGACTTTACCGGAGCCGGAGCCGGATGCCGAGGTGGGGTTTCTTTTTTAACGGAGCCGGAGGTGAAACACGAGCCTTTACCGGATCCGGATCCGGAGGTTTATCGGAGGCAGAGCCGGAGGTGAAGCCAGGCCAGAGTAAAGTTTTTTTTTTAAATTATAAATATTAGATGTCATATACCAAAGAAAAAACGACCAAGATCACCTATGTCCGAGGTGGGGATCGAACCCACGTACTCAGCTTCTTTTTTTTTTAATTTAGTGAAGGCCTAATGGAAAATATTTGTGTAGATGTTTAATGAAACATCCCACTTTTTTGATTGCCGTAAGGACGATATTGGCATGATTTTGATACGAATAACCGGTCAAAACGTCCTTACGGCTATCGACAAATTAGGACGTTTTTCTGTAAAATAACACATATTACGTTATAGGTACGTTAAACGGGACATCACAATGTAATTAAACTTTATGCTTCAATTTAAACACTCTAAGTTTGACTCATTATAAATATAAAGGTGTTCTTCACTCGTAACTAATTTATCTATGAGACGAATAGAGAGCAATAGGCATGATGACTGGCAAGTCAAATCAGCATCTTTTTTCGAACTGTCAAAACGATCACCTCTATGGAATTTTATATGAAATACTCAAAAGTGACGTCACGTTTGAGTACAGCCAAATGACCTACTCTTTTAAGTTCTTTTCAATTTATTAAATAGAAGTTCTGTACAAAAATTACTGCAATCTACATCTTAGTAATAATTTCTTCGTGTATTATGTCGTGCACAATGTTAAATAAATTACTTTAACTACAGTCATCATCCCTATTGCGGATGATAGGTAAGTAACTTCCGGACAGGTCATAACCTGTAGGCGTGCGCCGCCGCCGCGGCTAACGCTATCCCTTCGGCTCCGGTAAAACTCCGCTAAAATTTCCGGAGTCGGAGGTGAGGGATACAATAGTACATTATTGCAGAGGCCGGGAAAGCGAATTTCGTGGATGAGTATTTTTTGTCGGACGAAGCGAAGCTGAGGCCGACAATTACATACGAATCCACGAAATTCTATTTCCGTCCGAGGCACATATAGGACTTTTCTCCAAACATGCAAGGAAATAAAACAAAATTTATTACAATCGATTAAGTAATGAAATGAAAAATGAAATGAATGAAATGAATGAAATTAATTTATTCCAGACTCAGTCCATATTACAATTCCATATTATATAAAAAATACCTATTCATAAATTAAATTAAATTAAAATCAATAATAATACTAATCAATAAAGAAAATAAAAAGTAATTAATTAAAACTAAATAAATTAAATTTTGGCCGATATCATGGGTCACCCCGATCCCGTGCAATCGGCCTGTGGAACCCTCTCCATCGCTCGTGAAGCGGGCTGGCGTCCCACTCTCTCACCGCTGTTAGGAGGCTATTAGGGGAGGTATTTATTGCCTTCCTGGCGTTGGCGATCCTCGCCCGCAGCAGCGCGTCCCAGCCCGGCGCGCGGCCCTCGGCGAACATGGCGCTCGCGCTGCACCAGCGCGGCAGCCGGAACATGGCGCGCCACGCGTCGTTGTACTGCACGCGCATGTCTCTCGCGGCAGAGCAGGTGTAGTTCGACCACAGTTCTACGGTATACACGCTGGTGCAGTAACTCAGGAACAACTGCCTCTTGACCTCCCTACTGCACTTAGAGAACCTCCTGGCTAGCATGTTTGCGCGCACTGCAATCGCACGTCTTTGCCTCTGTATGTCCTCGTTGTCCTTCATGTCGAAACGTAGAACGTGGCCGAGATATTTAACCTCCTGTACTTGTCGCAGTGGTGAGCCGTTCAACAGTAGTGGGGGTATATGGGTGGGTTTATTTGCTGCTTCCATAAGCATGAACTCCGACTTATCTGTGTTGTATATCATGTTATGGGTGCTCGCGTATCCTTCACATACCCCAAGCAGTCTCCGCATTGCGCCCACCGACGGAGCGAGCAGGACCATGTCGTCCGCATACGCTAGATGATTAGCCATAGTGCCATTGATGGAACAACCAACTCCAGTCTGCGTCAGTGCCTCCGATAGCCCATCCATGTATAAATTAAAAAGCGCCGGTGACATACTCCCACCTTGTCTTACACCACACTTCATACCGGTACCACTAGACAATGTTCCATTCCATCGTACCACATTGTTCTGTTGTGAGTACCATTTTTTGAGCACCCTTATTATAGAAGAGGGCATGTTTCGCGCCTGCATCTTTTCCCAGAGCAATTGGTGATCAACTCTGTCAAATGCTTTGCTCAGATCCAAGAAACAGGCGTATACAGATGTTTTCCTGGATTTATAATAACCAACAATCTGTTTGAACGTGTAGATAGCAGACGCAGTAGAAACATCACTTTTAAAGCCAAACTGACTATCGGTGCTGTGCATAAATGGTGACAAGAGCTGATGAAGCACCTTTTCCAACAGCCGGGCTATAATATTTGCTAAGGCAATGGGGCGGTAATTAGATGCACTAGTGACATTCTTTTTCCTGTTTTTACATATCGGTACAATCAAAGTGTCTGTCATCATCCGTGGCAAATGACCGGTTTTTATAATGGCCGTAAACAAAATAGCCAACATATGCTGCACCGCCGGGCCGCCATACTGTATATGCTCGATCGTAAGTTGGTCCAGCCCAGGAGATTTCCCGCGCGTCATTTGTTTTAGTGCCTTCCTGATGTCCACAATCGTAATCTCCATGGATGCTGGATGCTCTTCGAGAGGCTCCAAAGCGGTGACACGACGAGGTATGGTAGGCTCCGGTTGTGTGAATTGTCTACTAAAAGTATCAGCTATATCAGTATCCGCTGTTTTTCCGTCAATATGCGATGGAATTCCCGAGTTGGTCTTAAGAATTCTATTTACCCGGTGCCAGAATTTTCCAAAATTCTTTTGCCTCATATCGCTCGCAATATTGTCCATAACTATTTGGTCATGCTTATCTTGACAATTACGTAACGCCAATTTGAATTGCGCTCGGCATTGTTTACGCCGCTCGGCCTCTTCCCCCGTAGCGGGACAACCGGCTTCGTGCCACAGACGTAACGCGCATCTAGACGCCGCATATTTCTCCGCAACGTACTGGTTCCAGCCAGGAACAATTTTATGTTTCCTTTGTTCATTCTTCTTTTTAAGCGTAGCTGATTGCGTGCCATTTTGTAGTATAGTTACAATTCTTTCGTAACAATAATCGATATTACTCGGTGTTCTCATATCCCTTCCCTCAGACATTAGTTGATTTATACACTTGTGAGTGATATCTCTGTACTTATCAATTTGAGACATGGTACACGATTTCCAGTTCCATTTTGGTGGTCCTGTTTTGCGAGTAATATCACATGACGTTAGTGAGTCCAACATCAACTCAACGTACATAGGACGATGATCTGTCCAGTCTGCAGATATGTCTATGGACAATGCGGTTATCGCTTCGTACACGCTCTCAGTCGCTAGACAGTGGTCAAGCCAGCTCGTAGTGTTATGCGCGTCGCTGACGTATGAGTATGTGTCTCCCGGTAGTAGTAGCTTATCAGCGTATTTAAAGTTGTACTCCTGGCAAAACATCTCCAACTCATGTCCGAAACGGTGCGTAGGATCCGCGTTAAAATCACCCAACACAAGGCAATCTGCCGTACCCTTGTCCTCAATAATAGAATGTATTTTGCCTAATAATTCGCAGTATTCGGGAAAGTTGTCTGTACTAGCCGTAGGCATGTAAACCGTGATAATAAGCAATGTGTTGGAATCGGAAGTGTTTATTTCTATCGCACAGAGCCTCGGTGAATCACATTCTACCGATACCACTTTAAGTTTGTGATTAAATAATATGGCCACGCCGCCGTAGGGTCTGCCGCGTAATATTCCAGTTGAGCTATCTACCGCTGACGTACCCACGCTGTTGTAACTACTGTGGATAGTGTTTAGGTATTGAATGTCGGTACTGAGTAGCCATGTCTCTTGCAATAGTACGACATCATTATTAGTGCACAGATCGTGTATAAATTTTGTAGATCGCCGAACAGACCTACAATTAATCGAGGCCACTTCTTCATCTTCTTGCAAATTGAATAACAATTGAAAAGAAAAAATCTCTTATGATTCCCGCCTAAACTTTTTTTTAATGCATGGTCGTTCATAAAAAATAGTAACGATATCTATGGTTTCATTAAACCGTACCTACACGACCTGACACACCGAGGCGTTTGTAACTCATGATAGAACGAGACGGCCATAGATTTGATCGCCGTCTCTCGCTCTATCCAGACCAGGCGTTTGGTCGTGGCTTTAGAATTTGGCTGTATGCATTTTTTTCAAAGTCCAAAAGTAGTTTTTAAGAAGTAAAAAACAATACATTAATGGATTTTAGTACAATTTCGCGGCCGCAAAAACTGTACAATAATGAAAATCTTTTTTTTTAATTTGAGCTGGTACATAAGAAGGTACTTCGCGTTTCGTTTTTGCTACATTAATGCGAACATTTCCGAGCATATTGGAGAAAAAATAGCGAAGGCGAAGGTGTAAAACCAAACGGAAGTACTGACTTAACGGATCCGGAGACTAAGCTCCGTAACATCCCTAATCGAGACCACACAACGTCACAGTGACCGCAAATGGGACATTTCACTTGTCTTGAATTTGAAGAGTTGGGGTGGTGACAAATGTATTCTTACTTCAGTCACCACGCGGCACAAAATAAATTAAACATTAGTAACATAACATTTGTTGTGACAGGTGAACCCGCCATCGCTGCTCTCCACGATCGACTTCGTGAACGCGCTCGGTGGTTCCTCCCTTCAGGGCCCCGCGCTCTACTGGTGGACGCACTTCTGCTCCGCCGTGGCGTACATCAAGACCATGGACTACTGCGACTCCTAGCGCCGGCCCCGGGTCAGTACAGCCTCTCAGTCCACTGGTTCAATCCCCTAGCCTGACTCTTACAAATACAAGCCCTCAATAGTCGTGAACGGGATCGATGGCTCCTCCCTGCAGGGCCCCGCGCTCTACTGGTGGACGCACTTCTGCTCCGCCGTGGCGTACATCAAGACCATGGACTACTGCGACTCCTAGCGCCGGCCCCGGGTTAGTATATTAGACTCTCAGTCCACTGCTGGACGTAGGCCTCTTCTATCAACTATGCGTAAAGCATTGGGACGTAAGTAATGACCAGGATGCTTAGCCAAGTTGCCAATCGCTTGCGCTTAGTAGCGTATCGTAGTTTTCCCTCTCTGTCACTCTTTCATATTAGTGCGACAAAGACAGCTGCCTTTCGTTTACGATTGACGATTAAGCGTTAGCGATTGGCAACTTGTCTAAGCACTCTGGGCAGCTTGACGATCGCAATATGCTATTTATGATGATGTTGCTCTCATCATTCTTCAAAATTACACGACCTCGAACACTGCTGTGGTCTCTTACGGGACGATTGCTATAAAATTTTACATAGTTACGGCTTAAATCAAAACAAAAATCACAATCGCTTCAATTGTGTTACGAAAGTTATATATACGGTCCATTCATCGTTTAGTTGTCTGATCTAGTAAACAACTCTCTAACCTAAAAGTACAGTCACCACACGGGATTGTTGAGCCACTTGCCACTGTTCGCAACTTGGTCGAATAATACAAATCGGGTTCCGAACTCTTATGAGACTGGTATCACGACTTCGGCCGAACTCTGGTGACCAATGGGGTGGGCGTAACGGGCGTTGGTACGGTTAGCCAATGACCGCTCGCGTTTTCTTCAGAAGGTGACATTACCATGGTTACGTAATAACAAAAATGTTTAACGAATGATATCGCTATTTTTCCGGAAGCTGACGTTACTATAGTTACGTTATAACATCAGCTTTAGTCATGGAGACGTCAATCTAACTTCAGAGCCCTGATGGTAATTTCGTTCACTTTCCTTTTAATGGCTGTCACTGACAGGTATTTTTTCAAAGTTAGAATTTCAGTCAGAAACTATCAAGTCTCTAATAAAAAAAAATGGCTACTGACAGATTATAGGATTATAGGTAGATTGACAAAGGTTACCTACCATATTTCTACAAAGGTTACATAAGTTTTCAACTAACGTCAACTGAGCTGTGGCGGATGGTAATAAAGACAGCAATAGCATTTGTCTCTGTCAATGAAAAAAATAATTTAAAATTGCTCGATAAGATGCCTATTTAGGCTATTTATATAAATAGGTATAATGAATTGAAAAAATACCTCGCCTATTAATGTCAGATAAATCATAGCATCCGATTTGAAGAAAACACGAATATATTACTAAACGGTTTTAGAGAAATCTATGAAGAACTGTCGTTATCCAGTTTCCTCTACGAACAACGACATCTAGCGTCTAATAATGGCCGATGACTAATCCTTACTTCTCGTAGAGGAAGAAATTTTTATTATTTCAACTAGTTTTGACATACTGATATTTTGACGCAACAAAGATTCGTATTTAACTGACATATCATCGGGAGACATCGGTCATGTCGCGATCGTGCCTACTAACGAAAAATACCGAACCCATAATATTACACGACCAAATTGCATCCATTGCCAAGTGGCTCAACATTCCCATGTGGTGACTGTACACGTGTTCTATTGTAAACTGCCATATTTGCCTATACCAAAATAACATTATTTTTATTTTACAGCACGGGCGTGGGAAGAAACCAGAAAAGAAGCTGTATCCCATTTTCAGCAGAGAGAGGGCTCACACGATTTGATTAACTTAGCATATGCTTACTAGTTTTAGTGACACGAATCCTGCACTACCCTTCGGCACAAATTTATATCAACCTAATAACGTTCACTGAACTTAGGCTCAGAGAATGCCACAAAGATCGTCCGTCAGCTACCAGCAACCTTTACATGGTCACTAGATAAGTGTGGCATTAGGTACCTAGTGTACTTACACAAATGCAAAACAAAGAGATGGCCCACCACATCGAGGAAAGCGTGGTCAAACGTCGAGATATGTTCTCATTATATAGATAGTTCCACGAGAGTTGAGTTCACGCACACTTCAACATGTCATGTAAACACACGGTAAATTTAAAAAAATAGTCAATGACATTAAATAATAAATGGACGCACAGAGCCAAACAAAAAAACCAAGAAAAGTGGCACTAAAAGTCATTTCTATCATGTTTCAGTTGAAGCTAATAACGCTCACTTACAATAAACTATAATAAAAAACTCAAAGAATAAAAAACTTTGTGAAGTGAGCAATAAGTGTCAAATTTGCGAACAACACCGCAAAATAGTAGAAACTTTTTATGTTTAAGGAATAATGATGCTATACCGTAAGGTGACCAAATGTCAACTGTCAGAACTGAATAGCGGAGCAAAAGGACCGCAATATCTACTTCTGCAGCCCATTTTTTGGGGCCATTTTTTTGAGCTGTTTGGGGATCCACTTATATATTCTAAATCAATGAAATTAGTGTTCTTTTTTCGTACTGACAGCAAACCCAATTCCAACTGTAAGATTGACCAAAAAGTTTGTTCAAGGGATTTGCTTCAATATTTTGACGCAAGTCATTCATTCATTCACTACTTTTGCAATTAGTACTTCATTTGGATGTGTGTGTAATAATTCACCTCAACTCTAGTGAAATTACCTATAAGTGTCATATAGTTCCTATTTCGAAAAATGGTTTGCTCGAGTTATCGGGTTTGACCACCCAACCCTCGACATATATTTTTTTAAACTGTCTTTCATAGGCAGTTGGCGGTAAAACGTTGTCGTTGTCGAAACATTGAAAATGTCGGCGTTCGTATTTCTCTATTCGTTGCAAAACTTTTCTAGTGACCCTTGTACCACGCTCCACCTATACCAATCGTCAGTGGGATAAAAAAAGTAAACAAACTTGCATTATTCCATATTCACGGTCTTTTAGAACACAATCTTGGTTTTATTACGAACTTAAATATTAAACCTTGAATTCCCGTACATTTTTAGTTAAAATTATTGATATTTAATTAGTATTACCTTAAAAATATATCAGTGAAGGTGTTTCACGATAAGGTCAATGCGGGTAAGACCATCTATCAGGAAAGTCCGTCTACCAACTGGTTTCCGGCCCTAATTGAACAATATAAGACGCATATGACGGACTTTCCTTCAAAATAAACAATGCCAGACTTACCCGCACTAACCTTATGTGTCAAAGATGTCAAATGCTATGGAAAGTCAGCCATATTTATTTACATTTTTTTTAGATTCTACTGACGATTTGTTTAGTTGGGGGGAGGGCTTCCCAAGCTGCGTCGTCCAGTGGTCGCCACTTTAAAACACGCCTCACTGGTCACCGATTCTTTGAGCAACGTAGCACAAGTTATGTAGTAATATAGTTGATATCGGAAGTATTGGAGCGGCACGTGCTCAAAAATATCAGAGCATAAGGCGTATAGCATATTTCACGTTGTTTTGCACGCGTTTTTTTTCGTTTTACTCAGAACACTTGCAGAGACAGTGAAAAACTTAAATAAATTAGACGTATTTATGCAAAAAGGAACCAACCCACAAGAATTTTTCATTCTATTAAATCAAAATAAACAAGTTAACACGTTCACGGACGGTAAGGAGTTTGGCTTCCGACCAAAAATGACACATAAATTTGTATGGAAATTTTGTACATGCTATAGCATGCGTGTCATTATGACACATGAGAAATATGGTAGTTAAGGACGCATACTGCTATAGCATTCGACTGCTATAGAATAACTTAGCCAGGAGTCGATTACATATGCCAGTAAAATTCTATATCATTGTCCTGCCACACCAGTTCTCGTTCGTTAGCTGATAGTTCCGACTCCTCGACACTTAAAACCTCTTCCGAAGATTTATCAGTTGCCTCTTCGAACAACCCGACTAATTTTTCGTGTTCTATTTTTCATCGTCTAGTTATTACAAATATTACAGATATATTTGACTAATAATGTATTTATGCCCCCGTTATGCTGTAAACTGTTAACTGTAAACGTCTAGAGCCAATTATCGACCATATTATGTTCTTGAAAACGTAAGCGAAACACAACGGCGAACATATTGATGGAAATATTTTAATTTACATTTCGCATATTTAAATCCACCTCCAATTCATTTCACAGTAAAAAATAAATACCTACTAAAATTCTTTACAGCAACGTAATCAAAATATATAGAAATAATAGATAAAAACAGTATTTACAACGATTTAAGCATCATCTTATGTATTTGCACTTCCCGGCGCACATGCCGCAAATCTGAACAAATCCCCATACTACCGCGACTGCTATAGCATTTGTGCGCGTAAAAAGAGGGCAAGGAGGTGAGGTTGTCGCTTACTCAAAAACTAAGCAAAAATCATGTGATGTGACAGTAATCTTATCCAGGTTTGGTACAACGTGACAGTAAGTCGAGGACTATGGGTATTTTCTATAGCGGAGCGAATTCCCTAACATTTCTGGTTAAGAAAGGCGGACGATTAAAGACTGCTATAGCATTTGTGTCATATAAAGGGGGCCTTAACCCGAATGCTATAGCAGTTACACCCTTGAACGTGTTAATGTTTGAAAATACAAATTCATGTGGATTAGTTCCTTTTTGCATAACTACGTTCAATTGCCAGTGGCCCGTTTCCCAAAAGCTTGTAACTTGTAATACAAGTGGACGTGGATTTCATCGTGTTACGAAAGTTAGTGACACAAACTTTTGAACACAAGAGAAACTAGTTTTGTTTTCAGTAAAGCCCAATCCAAATTATGAATTGATGCGAGTTCAATATTTATTGGAAGCATTCATATCAAACACAGACGAATGATTAATAGTGCAGAATTCGTGGCATTTCACTGCATCGCTATAGGTAAATTCACTAAAGCTGGCACGAATGGAATGAATGAAATGAATGACATTTATCATTGTGTGTGTGCGGTCGTCCTGTACCAACCTGTATCTACTGTCGTTAAGACATCCACACATAGATACTTTCTGTCACTTACTCGATCCATTCGTTCCAGCTTTCGTGAATTTACCTATACACAGCGTGTGTTTCGAAATAAGATGTGACGTCACGGGAAATAAGATGTGACGGGAATAGATTCGAATACCGCGTTTTATGAATAATTGTCATATTACGAATGATTTTTACCTGAACGAAAAGGTTAAATGTGGGACCCCACATTTAACCTTTTCGATGCCACATCTAATACAGTCGGATATATTGGTGCCAGGGTGCTCACAAACATCTGAGCACGCCTCGAGTTAGATTGCATTTTTAGAGATTTTTCATTTTCATCACACCTGTTCGGGAAGTGCGCCGTAGGTGCGTCATGATGCCAAACGGCAGTAATTAATTTTCATACAACATTACGTCACAGTAGGAATTATTGCAATGAAAATGATATAGTTGAAGTACCAGGGCAGCATAACTCACCTGGTCCTTTGTCACCCACGTTTTCGAGTTTGACACGTCCCTATTATTTTAAATTGTGTTAGACGAATTATGAACTCGTGTGAAATATACACAATTTCTTATTTACCGCCCTTAATACACAATGTACTATTGAGCACCGTGGCCGCTCCGATATATCTGATGGCGATTGTAAAAAAGCTGTCAAAACAGAATTTGAACTTTATTCACATACGTGTGTAGGTCTATATTGCTCTGTGGGTCGTGACTTATATATCGGTCTTTGGTTTTAACCCGCGGTGCCGACGTATCATACGTCGGTGTGTATGTGTGCGGCGTCATTGGCGTCTAGAAGGTTAACTGCTATAGTTTTATAAGTATAAACATTAGTTGTGTTGAATTAGCATTTTAAGTTAAATCAATCAATCGGAACCAATCTAATGAATCAATTTAAGGCCAGAATAATCCAATTTCCCCTCGTAAGGCCCAGCATATTTTCTTTAACCCTTAGGTGCATATGGTATCACACATTTTAATTCTGAAATGACTTATGTAAACAATCGATGCCAATTAGAACTCTGTTGCTCCGTGTGTCAGTCGCAATTGATTACTTATTACGACATGTGTCATTTCGGTCGTATCATTTATGATACTGTATGCACCTAAGGGTTAAATCTTATTTTGAACTTTGCTTTGTAAGAAAAAGTGGTGAATTTCGTTTGTTTGTAAAATCAATGAAACAAAGGAAATGCGGCTTTATTAACCTAATGAAAGGTTTAAATTTCATTGAAGTGGTGTGTACATTGTAATGTACATTGGGTTTTACGTGGTTATTGAAAACTTTGTATCTTTTGAAACCTTGTCGTACTGATACAGGTAAATTCACTAAAGCTGGCACGAATGGAATGAATGAAATGAATGACATCTGTGTGTGTATCGTCCTATACCAACCTGTACCTACTGTCATTAAAACATCCACACATAGATACTTTCTGTCACTTACTCGATCCATTCGTGCCAGCTTTGGTTAATTTACCTGTACATGGTAGTCGCGAGCATTTCTGAACCTCGGTGCAGCGGTTCGGTCCTCGGTGAAGGTATTTTCGAAAGTTGAACTTGGAACATCTTAAGATTAAACTTAAGCCTAAATCTTTTTATTGGTTTTAGATATCCGAGTTTGGAGTTTTGGCGATTCGAAATATAAAAAAGCTTTAACAAAAAGATCAAAGAATCATGTTATTAATTCAACAAATAATATTTGATTTTGAATTCAATCTAATTTGAGGCGTCGAGGAGAGAACTGTCGAGAGCAAGAGAGACGATATCAATTGTGGTCCCTCTCACACTAGTATTAGGGTGAATAAATGACCGTTTTAACCGGCTAATTTTGGCGGCATCTTTTTAGCCGAAGTTTCTAAAAGTCTCAATGTTATACTTCGTCATTTGTATAAGGTACCGTGCCTCCTTCAAGTGACAAAGTAGCACATTGTAACGAACAGAAACTTCGGCAAAAATGATACCACCAAAATTAGGCGATTGAACCCCTCAAATATTCTCCCATTAAACCATGTTGAGCACTTGCCCTCTTATTCATAAACGTCTTCTAACTTAGCAAGCCGAAAATTGTTTTACTCTTTCAGTCTTATAGACATATTGATAAGACCGAAAGGGACAAGCCAGGGACCGGAACCGATATTTTGGAAAAACCTCGAAATAGTCCAATATTTACAAATATTTTATAGTATAAAATCTCTTTATGTATAGTACTCAATATTTAATGTTATTTACAACATCATGTTTTTAAACTGCTTTAACTTGAAATTTAGAATATAATAGAATATAATATTATTTATTTGGCGATTAAATACAAACAGGTACACTTACAAAGAAATAAATGTAATTATAAACACTTCAAAAAGATTGCCACTCAGCATGTGTCATGGCTAGGTTGCCACGACGCTGATTTTCAGGGCCACCAAAAAATAACAAAAATAAACTAAAACTATTATAGACTTAAGACTATTAGAGGTTATTATTATTAAGACTATTATAAAAACTAACAAGTGAAACCGGTAACAGTACAACCAACAACACACCTGTGAACACAGGCAAAGTGCCAAAAATATGTAAACAGAACTTTATTGCCTGGACATAAAGGTGTGTATACATATTTCTGACACTTTGTCTGTATTCACAGCTGTGTTGTCGATTGTACATGCATGAAAACATAAACTAACTGGCACTGGCAACCCTGTATACTCGTATCACGCGCCAAGATCTTTCAAGAGAGAATGTGAGAAGTGACATTCAATAAAAATAAATATATACAAAAAAAAATTACCTAAGTTCGAAAAATAACCGTTCTTTTGTATGAATAAAATACCGGTATCCGGGCCCTGGGGCACTGGTCTCACCGCGAGCTACTAAGCTATGAACTATGGGCTATAAACACGAACAAAAGATACACACTCCCGTGTAAATCCCAGCTATCAGCTATCACCGCCGGGAGAGTATCGCCGTGTCTCTTTTAATTACACGGGAGTATCTTTTGTTTGTGTTTATAGCCCATAGTTCATAGCTCAGTAGCTCGCAGTGAGACCAGTGCCTGGGGCAAACAATAGTTTTCGGCTCGCTAAGTTAGAAAACGTTTATTAATAAGGGGGTTAATAATGTGCTACGTCTAAAAAGTGACATTTTGTTTGACGAAAAAACCGGTTAAAAAGAGTAAACAGGACTAAGAGGCCTACCGCGATCGAGCATTTGTCTCTGTCAGTCTAGCGATAGAGCGAAGCGAGTGACAGAGACAGATCCTCGAAAACCTAAGTTCACACTTCACAGTACAGTCGCAATCAGTATGCTTAGCCAAGTTGCCAATCGCTAACGCTTAGTAGCGTATCGTAGTTTTCCCTCTTTGTCACTCTTTCATATTAGCGCGATAAAGACAGTGCCTTTCGTTTACGATTGGCGATTAAGGATTAGCGATTGGCAACTTGTCTAAGCACCCTGATATACTCTTATCCGTGGCCATTTGCTGAATAGTATCTTCTTATAATTTATGTATCGTTTTGTTCTACCGTTCCATTTACTCACCCTATTGTGACGTCACCGCCACAACAATCCGGGGTCTAGTTATAATAAATATTATATCGGAGACCCACTAAACAAATATCAAATATTGCTTACATGAGTATTAGTAATAATTTTACGTAAGAAAGGTATGGAGTACAGCCGCCATCAGATATATCGTAGCGTCGTACGATCAAAAATATCTGAACACGCCTTTATTGCCATAACGATAGATGCGTGTTCAGATATTTTTGAGCGCTCCGGTCGCTACTATACATCTGGAGACTGTACGAGTGGAATTTTGGCCTTAAGGTGAAAAAAGTATTACTGTTTACGACTTATGTTTCACCTAGGGCATGCAACCCGGTATTAGAAAGTATGAGAAACCGGTTAATAACCGGTTCGTCATCAGCCTATGATAGTCCACTGCTGGACGTAGGCCTCTCCTATTAACAATGCGTATAGACGCATTAGGAGGTAAATGCCCATAATCGTCACGCTGGGCAAGCGGATTGGCGATCGCAGTAATGTGTCCATTCCATTATGATGACGCTGCTGCCCATCATCAATCTTTTATCAGAGAATGATCAGTGACAATCCCTTAGTCGACTCTTACGACACCCGCAGGATGAGTTGGGGTGGTGACAAATGTATTCTTACTGTCGTCACCACACGGCACAATAAACAATTATTCATCGTAATCTCATACAAATAAAAACCGGTTTGTACGCCCTAGTTTCACCCTGTATAAACTCGACTATAAACTGCAATGCCATCATGTGTAGAAATTTTAAATCCCTATTTTTTTTAAAGTTGGGAAATGATACAATTAAATGTAATGTGAAAATAACATTGTACTCGAATATTCTTTAAGTGACAAAAGATACCTCCTTATCCATAAACGTCGCTTTTCTTAGCAAGCCAATAAGTTGCAGTCTTAATACTACAAGGTTCTATGTTGCACTTATATCTGCTTGAAATTTGAACATTGTCATACTGATACTTAGTCCAGATCTATTTATCCCAAAAATGTAACATATAACTCTGTAATATTGGGGTAGTGGGGTATAGTTTGTCCCATTCCGTTTTTTATGTATTATCTTGGTCTTATATGGTCATATAATATGACCGAAAATGACAAACAATACGTATCGGTTTGCTAGGTTACGAGTCGTTTGTGAATAAGGGGGTTAGTTTCCTTGTATGTGTTTAATTTTAGATGGCACTTTTTAGTAGTTGCAGATTGTTACAAATATTTTTGTTATAGTTATAGGCAATAATTATGAATTTAGATTAGAAAGTTGTTGATTATGAATATAAATATGTTATGCCATAGAAAAATAAGTTCTCTGATTCTTTAGGTACAGTTTACGTCAGATATATCGTAGCGTCAGAGCGCTAAAAAATATCTGAAAATGCCTCTATCGTTATGGCAGTACAGGCATGTACAGATATTATCTGAAGGTGTTGTGTGTTATTTATTATTTTTGTCCTGTCTTAAATATTCGCTGCGTCTTATTTTATTAAAAACTATTGAAATAGAAAAATTCATCAAAAATATGGGTGCGGCCACGGTACTCACAAGTATCTGAGCACTCCTCTTGTCATGGCGTTAGTGCCGAAATAATCCGCTCGTAAATATGTTACGACGTTGTTATTACACAGAATTAGAGTGCTAGAGTGTGATATTTTTGAACATTGTTGTGTACACCTTATTTTGTCTTTGACTGTTCAGATATTTTTGAGCGCCGTAGCCGCTACGATATATATGTATGCTTAGCACATGATTGGTATGTCAGTATGTCGCCGCGAGATAGATTTCCATCTTTTACTAACTATATTAATTAAAGAGGGTTGAATATGGATATGGATAGTCTATTTCCCGGCGATATATTGTCGCACTAATCCTGTGCTAAGCCCTGATGACGACTTTAGCGGAGAATTTAAAAAGAAAACTTATTTAATTATATCTAGATTAAAAATTAATATGTGAAACCATTGAATCCAAATGTTATAGAATTGTTTTTCTATGGCATAGCTGTTATAGGGGTGAATTAACTTTCTTTGTCTGTTATTGGCGTTATTGCCATGGTTACGGTCACCTGAGTCACGCTGGTTTTATGCAAAACTATACTTATTAATCTACGCAAACATTCATTGGACGTAATTACGCAAAAGGGAACCAACCCACATTAATTTTTCATTCTAATTTACGCTTTAAATCACAAAAAAACGCAAACATTCATTGGACGTAATTACGCAAAAGGGAACCAACCCACATTAATTTTTCATTCTAATTTACGCTTTAAATCACAAAAAACAAAGTCAATCTTTAAAATGACAGATTCGTGTGGATTGGTTCCCTTTTGCATAATTACGTCCCATTTTTCTGGTGTTAATAAGCCCTTTCCTTAATGGGCCGTCCACAATTACAACCTGCATGTTTGCATAATTTAAGCAACATCATTTTGCATAAAACCAGCGTGACTCAGGTGACCATGACAATAACAAACAAAAAAGTAGATTCACCTATAGATACAGCAAATGGCTGTATTCTTCAGACTTATTATTGCATAGAGTAGCGACCCTACAGGGCGTAGCACTTGCTTGGTACGACAGTATGTCGCCGCTAGATAGGCTATCCGTCCCTATTTTATTAGTATAGTTAGTAAAAGACGGGAAATCTATCTTGTGGCGACATAATAACATTATCGCACCAAATCATGTGCTGCCCTGTATATTAAAATTCTTCTGATAGATAGTGAAGGAAACTTTACAAGCTTATGTTTATTATTATTTGCTTGTTCGTAATCAAACATTGAGAGCTAAATTTCGTACACTTGTTTGATAATAATTGAGCTGAATTTTTCACTAATGTACAGTCAAATGCAAAAAATATGTATCGTAAGAATAGTCTTATAAATGTTACGATGTTCTTTTTACATTGAATTAAAGTGCACTGAGACATATTTTTGAGCATTTTTATATACATTATATTTTGCCTTTGACTGTAAATTAGATTAAGTACAGATGTAGTGCAAAATCCTTTCTCTTCGGCTTTTCACGGAAACATCCGAATTCTTATTGCTGTCACAATGAACTTCAGTATATATTGCACTGAAGCTAATCGAGACAGGGAGATTAATTCGGGCGTTTCCATGAAAAGCCGAAGAGAAAGGATTTTGCACTACATCTGTAGGGTGATTTTACAAATGCCAGACAAAAGTGACTGTAAAGCTCACAAATGGCCAGTTAATTCTGTTTGCGATGGTACCTATTGCAATAATAGGTCTGTGTCTTATAGTGAGTAATGTAGATATACACATATTAAGCGATATACGTACTAAAATGTATAACAAACATTTATTCTTCTATCTAGATGTATTAAAGAATATATCACGCACCTGTACATAAATGAAGAGAAGGTATATTTAGGGCGCCGTATGTTAGACAAAAGAAGTCTATATTTCTATCGCGATCTGGCATACGGCTGTCCCTTTGGGAAAGAAAGAAATGGATATATAATGAACGTATTTTTATTCGAATGATTTGTAATCGATATGCCTTACGTTGGCAGCAGGCAAGATACGAGTTCGTATTACATTTGTGTGGTTTACTCATCCCCTAATTAATTATAATAAAGGCTCCTAGCAAGCTAAGTATTTTTTGTCCCTTTCACTCTTATCAGTATGACTGCAAAATCAAAAGGGACAAACAATACTTAGTTGCTAAGTTGGGAGACGTTTGTGAATAAGGGAGTAAGTAAATCAACCGTTATTATGATTAATTCGTCAGACAGACTGTGCAGAAAGAACTCAATTTATGATTTTTATAAACACGTAACTCTCATGAGACTCGCTCATACTAAAATTATATTTCTCGAACAAATAAAACATGGAAGCCGCACGCCATACTAAATTGCCTTTGAAAAACGGTCCTGAATTTTATTTGACAAATATGTCACCCCCTCTTCAATGCATCACGGCATTGAATTTCAATGTCAAACTATAAAAACTTAAACCGCCATTTAAAATAGTTGTGATTGGTCCATCAAAGTTTTGATTGGCTACATTCTATAAACATTTGTCAAAGATGTTGCGCTGAAATATGCGCAGTGTTAAGAAAAGCGCTATGTCCTGGCCATCTTGGCACAATTGAACAATTGTTTTTGGGGGCATTTTTGAGCTGGCGTTAGACGTCCATGTTATATATGGTTCTGTTATTATGGCCGTTCTCGAGTTATAAAACCCGTTTATTATTAGCAGTGATCGGCACCACTCCTGTCATACGGCGGTATTTCGTGTAAAAAACAATATACGGACATGACTGATATCTTTTTATTTAACTATTGTATTACACACACTCAAACAAATTTTTTGAAACACAAACATAACATAATAAATAAAGTTTATTTTATAGTTAAAATTATAGGGACCACACAGTTGTGGCAGTAGTTTTGCTGATCACTGATTATTAGGTATATGTATTAAAAAAACATAACTCTATCTGTTTCATTTGAGCGGGCCTTTATTATATGTATGACATAAATTATGATTTTGAATATCTTCGTATTTAATTACGAAAAAATAATATTTTATTATTTATTGAAATACACAAAATATACGTATAATCAAAATAGGAACTCTTTATTCAAAGTGTATTATGTTTTATATGTTCATTATTATTTATTAAATATAGTCGCAATTCGATATATGAGCGGCCAGGATGCTCACTAATATCTCAGCAGATCTCTATTGCTGTGGCGTTAGCGTGCATGTTCAGATATTTTTGAGTACTTTGACCGCTATATACCTGTTGGCGCCTGGGTGAATCAACTTTTTTCTGTCTGTTATTGCCATGGTTACTGTCATCCGAGTCACGCTGGTTTTATGGAAAATTATGCTACTAAAATTATTCAAACATACATTATAGTCCATGTCTGTAGATGGCCCATTAAGGAAGGGGCTTATTAACACCAGAAAAATGCATGTTTGCATAGTTTAAGTAGCATAATTCTGCATAAAACCAGCGTGACTGGGGCGACTGTAACCATGGCAATAACAGACAGTAAAAAGTTGATTCAGCCGCCTTTACATAATGTGTGCTAGTTCACGTCTTAACAAATCACATTTTAGACCAATTAAGGCCTTATTTTTTGTTAATCGTCCGAATAATCGTGTATTTTTTTAATTTGTTGAATGAATATTATTATACCGATAAGATTTTAATGATTATTATTTAGGGAATAATTACTGTATGACATAATCTGTGAGTTTTTTTAGTACAACTTCCCACCTGGTGACTCGTCATAATGACGGATTTTGCATGTATCTTTAGGTATATGAGTCATCTGTATAAGCGCCCTTATAGTTAGTGACAAAGTGGGACGTTTTACTAAAAAGGCCAACTTTTAGTATCAAAATTAATGGCACTATTACGTGGAAAGGCAAAGATATTTAAGGATATTGCATTTTAAATAGTTTGACACATGAACTCAAAATCTTGCCTTTTGTTAGATGTGTATACATATGTATTGCTATTTAGATTAATATTACGTAATCTGGCAATGAATTACCAATATTTAGTAATAAATAATCACGTTGAAATTTGTTTTTTTATTTTACTCTCATTTTTCCCATGTGGTGACGGTGGAATACATTTGTGGCCACCGCAACTGCCCATAGGTGTCGTAAGAGTCAACTAAGGGATTGGAGGGTCACTGACCATTCAATGATAGAATATTTTATGGGCATTTACCTCCTTGGGCCTATTTCTCGAAAGCTTGTAACTTGTAATACAAGTGGAAGTCTCTTTTTGACACTATTAATTAGATAAGGACGAGGCTGATGATGTGTGATGTGATATTACCCATATTAATTAACGAGTTACGTGCGCGTACTTTCCTTTGTCTTCTTCACTTTACAAATTGTTACTTGACTTCAAACTGCACCAGTTAGCGCCGTTCATACAATTACTTGTTAGATGAGCGTTCGTTCCGAGACCGGCGGCCCTTTAGTTCAAGTGTCACGTGATCAGGAGGCACGGTGACAGTTACTATCACATCTCTTCAAAAACATAACATACCGGTACTTACCTACCCATTACTTGTAGCCATTGCCGTATTTGAGGTGCACTATTTTCAAGATTTACAACACGCAGATTGTTCGTTAATGAAGATATCGTTTTGTTATATTGATTTAAACTTTCACGATTATCACTCACATTTTAAAGACAAACGGGTCTTAATCGCGTAAATTTCGTTTAATCAGACTGCCTGCGACCACGGGTGTAATGTCATGCCCGAAACGTAATTAAACGTAAGTTTACGCGATTAAGACCCGTTTGTCTTTACAATATCGTTTTGTTGTCTTCAAAGCTCTTAATTAACTTTTTTTTTCATATGACTATTAACTTTTATATTTTTCATGGTTCCATTCCGGACATTCTGGTTTTATACGTAGTAACCCCCATCTAACGCAGGTCCGGACCGTGGATCAAAAAGTATAATCAAGGACGAAAGGGTCAAGCCACACCGAATGCGTGAGCAGCACGTGCGCGTGCGCCTGTGCGTGGCGTGCACGTTGTAGCGTATGTAAATGTCATATTAGATGGCACACCACTTGTGTGGAGAGGACGTGCAAGCGGTGTGCCATTTACTATGACATTTCCGACGCTACACGCGCACGCCACGCATCACGTGCTGCAAACGCATCCGATGTGGTTCAGCCTTTCATCATCATCATCTCAGCCATAAGACATCCACTGCTGAACATAGACCTCCCCTCTGCACCTCCACATGTACCGGTTAGATACGACCTGCATCCAGCGTGTCCCGGCGACCTTCACAAGATCGTCTGTCCATCTTGTGGGTGGACGTCCCACGCTGAGTTCAGCCTTTAATGCTTATTAATCGTCGACTGACAACCCAAACTCACTACCAAAACTGTCACTATTCTTAGCAACGTCGTATGTCAGTATTGAATCAGAACTGAGATACGAGCTTTATTTCTTATTAGTTTGGATTTGTTACTTAGTGACTTTTGTTTGCCAACCCAGTACATTCAATAATAGTAAAAAATATTGGATTAGTACTTATTAGGTCTCTCTGCCCGCTAGACCGTACCATACCACGACCGTAGCATGAAAGTACAATAAACTATTCTTTGTATGAGACTATGCCCACTAGGACGTTCCGGCGCCGGCCAACACGGTCTCATACTTTTCAATACAAAGAATAGTTTTTGTTTGTCTAATACGTTCATACTACGGTCTTGGTATGGTACGGTCTAGTGGGCAGAGACCTTTAAAGGTAGAGACGAGCGATAGGTATATGTAAAAAATAATTTGCTAAACAAATGTTATAAGTGCGGTAACAAAAGATTTAACGAAATAAAAATAAACATTTACAGTAGGTACAGTCGTCATCAGATATCGCAGAGCAGCTAGTGTTCACAAACATCTGAACAGGCCTCTATTGTTATGTTATGATGGGCTATGGTGATAGAGTGCATGTTCAGATATTTTTGAGTATGGTGGCCGGATTTATCTTATGGCGACTGTATAAACTAACAAATCAAAAAGCAAATTAAAATTGGGTCATGACTTGAAATTTATTATAAAAAAATAAATGAATAATAATTTACATTTTTTTGGGAGAAATCCCAATTCAAACCGTTAGATAACTAAAATAACTTAAAAGTATACATCTGTTTAATATTAAATTAGATAAATATTTATTAACAATCGTTTTTAAATTCAAGTCAGTAAGTACTGTTTTCAAACATTTATAACTGATGGATATTTTGTAACCGTAATACTGAACAAAAAAAATATATTTTACATAGAAATATAAAAATAAATCTCTGTAACAACTAAGATTTGGTACATTTTCTTAGAACGGCATGGTAGTGGTACCATTAGGAAGGTATGCCGCCCGCCAGTAGAAAACGATTAAAAGGTAAACAAACATGGCTGACGTTCAATAGCATTTGACGTCTGACACATATCGTGAAACACGTTCGCAGATATATTTCTATGTTAATACTAATAAATATCAATAATTTTAATTAAAAACGTATGTGAATGTGAACTCAAGGTTTAAGGATTTAAGTTGGTGATAAGGCCAAGATTAAATTCTGAAAGTGCGTGATTATAAAATAATGCAAATTTTTAGGTTTGTTTACATTTTTTATCATTTTCTACTGGCGGACGGTATAGATATGCAGCGCAGGAGGGTCGACCCGGCGTCTCCACTATCTTACATTTTTGGAATGCTCTTCGAATCTGAAGAAAAAAAAACCGCGGATCATTTTTACATTTTGACATGAGCCGACTCAGTTGGCCTAGGCCTACTACCGCGAAAATCGAAGTTCGTAAATTTCGAGGATTATTCTGTCACTCCAACGAAGGCGTCATTAGAGTGAGAGAGACAAATCCTCGAAATTTTTCCTCGTTTTTCGCGGTAGGGCCGCTGGTCTACCGCGAACTTTGATTGAAGTATTGCCTCTGTTGCTCTTTTAGAATCGTACATAAGTGTGACAGGGAGACAACGTGTTAATCGTGGTTCGCGGTTGGTACTCGGGCACCACTTCGTAAATTACGAGCATGTGTCTCTGTTTCTCCTACAAAAGGCGTCATTAATGTGACAAAGACGGATGCTTGAATACTGCGGCGTCTTCCGTGACCTTCGAAATCAGCACATTTCGAGGATTTGTCTTTGTCACTCTAATGACGCCTACGTTGGAGCGACAGAGACAAATCCTCGAAACTTACAGTAGTAGGCATGGCACTACCGCGAACTTCGTAAATTTCGACCATTTGTCTCTGTCACTCCCACACAGGCGTAATTAGTGTGAAAGAGACGGGTGCTCTAATGCTAGCCATCACATTATAGCAAAGGAACGGAAAGCAGGTAGCAATCAAAAACCATCTACAGTTAAAATGTTTATTGATTAGAACCAATACAAAATCCTCAACGCAACTGAATCTACAGAACATTTCTAGCCTATGCGCAACGATTATAAAAATAAAAACTTAACTAACCTTATCTATGATAAAATTATAATTCCACTAGGCGTTTACCTATTTTAGTTTACTAGGGATTGGTAAGGTCTACAGCAAATTTCGAAATCCGAAAATCCGCCCGTTCGTCTCTGTCTTTCCAACGAAGGCGTCATTTGGGTGAGAGAGATAGGTGCTCAAAATGTGCGAATTTCGAAGTTCGCGGTAGCACACATGATTAAACACTTCAATCGTCAAATACGAATTGTGCCACTTACGGCCGATGACGTCATTTGACTTATTGATGAAAATATAAAATCTAATGGATAGGTAGTACCAATCGTCTATAGAATCCAAAAAAAAAACAACCAATATGGCAGACTTTCCATAGCATTTGACGTCTTTGACACGTATTGCCTATGCTCTCTCACCTAATGGTTTGTTTACATTGTATTTGGATTCTCCTGACGAATGGTATAAACTACGCTACTGAGCGCTAGCAACTGATATCTCGACTTCGGATTCAGGTGGATTGGGGTGAACGAACTAACACAAGTGAGCCATAACTAGCTTAGCTTCGAAAACTACGTGTTCGTGTACAAAATATGACAATATATATTGACAAAGCTACTACCGTAAACTATAATGTTTTGTTGAAGAAATCCCGTATTACAGTTGCAGATTTCTAAGAATGAACTTTTGACAGTTATAGATTAATCCTTATTATAGATAGTTCCACGAGAGATGAGGTCACGCACACATCAACGTGTCATGTAAAAACGAGGAATTTGAAATTAATGTTCTTTTTTCGTACTGACAGCAAACCCAATTGCAACTGTAAGATTAACCAAAAAATTTGTTCAAGGGATTTGCTTCAATATTTTGAAGCAAGTCATTCATTCAGTCACTACATTTTTTGCAGTTAGTACTTCATTTTATATAGTATATCCTAGATACAGGAATATCCTAGTGCGGGGGGCCCCTGGTAAATTACTGTAAGAAATTATTTTTGAAATAAACTTTATTATTATTATTCTCTTTATTTAACTTTCATCTCAGTTTAGGGTTTTTATAAAATGAATACAAAATTAAAATACAATACAACATACAAAAACAATACAAAATATAAACACTTTATAAAAAACCTAAACTAGGGTGCCGCCGGCAACGGGGCGGGCCCAAGCTGCCGGTGGTTAGGGCTGCAGGGAGAGGAACCGCCGGACTATGCGCGCCGTGTCCAGGATTACCGCCTTCTGCATCTGACCCTTGATCCAACCACCTAGCGAGAGCCTCTTGAGGTGTTGATCGAGACTCTTCGCTATGAGACCGTTCGCAGAAACAACTATCGGTACAATGATCGCCGAATCAACCTCCCACATGTCGGTTACCTCGTGAGCCAAGTCAAGGTACTTACTGGCTTTGTCCTTCTCGGCCTTCACGAGGTTCTCGTCATGGGGGATGGTGATGTCGATGAGCATTGCCCGGCGTTGGGATCGATCTATCAGCACGATATCAGGCTTATTGGCTACAATAGTCCTGTCCGTGATGATAGATCGATCCCAATAGAGCGTGGCACGACCATTTTCGAGAACTGCCGCAGGTGTGTACTTATAGTACGGCACTTCGAAGCCCACAAGGCCGTATTGAAGAGCAAGCTGCTGGTGTATAATCCTGGCTACGAGGTTGTGTCTGTGCAAGTACTCGGTGTTAACAATCTGAGAACAACCGGAAATAATATGCCTGAGTGACTCACCGGGACGGCGGCATGCCCGACAAATGTCGACCGTACCGTCCTTCAGGATATATTTCCGGTAGTTATTCGTCATGATAACCTCGTCAGCAATTGCACAGGCAAAACCCTCGGTTTCTCCGAAGAGGTCCCCGAATCGTAGCCAGTTCACCGACGCGAGCAGATCTACGTCAGGTCCCGTGAGGGCCTTGTAGAACCGCCCGTGTAGCTCCTTGCTCTTCCATACCGCCTTGCGGTCCTCAGTGCCCAGTACCACAGGTCTGCGCCAGTTCTCTTTTGCCAAGGAGAGCGGCGTGAGGTTCCGGTCTACTGCCACCACATCACGATGCATCCCACACTCATTGTTAAGAAAATAGTTTCTAAGATTGTACACCTCGCGGTTGTGGAGGTCTTTGGCATTTAGGAAGCCGCGGCCCCCACACTTCCGCGGGATGTACAATCTCATAACTGATGAGCGCGGGTGTAGCATTCGATGTGTGGTAAGCAGTGTACGGACCCTTCGATCCAGGGCGTCCAGCTCAGTCTGAGTCCACCTTAGTATGCCAAAGGAGTATGTGAGTATGGGTATTACCCAAGCGTTGAACGCGCGCACTTTGTTGCCTCCTGACAAAAGACTGTTAAGTACTTTTGTGAGCCGGCTGAAAAAGCGCTCCTTCACCGCCTGTCTAATCCCCATATCTTCAATACCCAAAGACTGTGACACACCAAGGTATTTATAGGTTTCTGCTTCCGAGATAGATCTGAACGACATTGTCTCAGAAAGTTGTAAATTTGTTGAATTTACTACTTTCCCCCGCTGCACATGCATAACCGCACACTTCATCATCATCATCATCATCATCATATCAGCCGAAAGACGTCCACTGCTGAACATAGGCCTCCCCCAAAGATTGCCACAATGACCGCACACTTATCGACACCAAATTCCATATTGATGGCACTACTGAAAACTTCTGTGGTTCGCAGTAGTTCCAACAAGTCTTGGCTATTTGGCGCAAATAATTTGAGATCATCCATATACAGAAGGTGAGAAATGACTTCACCCTCTCTCCGAAGCCGGCAACCTAGTCCTGAATCCTTCAGCAGGGTACTGAGGGGATTCAGAGCTAGGCAGAACCACAAGGGACTCAGACTGTCACCCTGGAATATTCCTCGCTCGATCCTTATGAAGTCCTGCGGGCCAGAGGGGCCATCCCCGCCTCCTGGTTGACGAAGGACTGTGGTCCACTGCCTCATACACGCACCGAGAAAAAAATTATTATTATTATTTGGATGTGTGTGTAATCATTCACCTCAACTCTGGTGAAATTACCTATAATATGAGGGTATGTAAGAGTAAGACTCACCATTTTTCCGATAGTCTTAACGTCATATATATATAAGGCTCATATCTAAACTGTAAAAAGTTCATTATTGGAAATCGGCAACTATAGGCAGTTATGGTCCTACCGCGAACTATGAAATCCGCAAATTTCGGGGATTTTTTGACAGGACAGGATCGAAAATCGCGGTATTACTCGTAGATGGCCTACCGCTACTAACCACAAACGAAGTGTCGCCTTCCTGTCACACTTACATTCGAATTCATAAGTGCGATAGAGGGGCAACACTTCGTTCGTAGGTAAGGCCACAGATAGTCGCCTCCCACCATAAATCAATTATTAGACCGAGTTTAAGGAGTATCTAATGGAAGATTTTTTATATATCGTCCATTAAATACAAAAGCGACACAACTCAAAAACCGTGAAAAATGATTTTATTGCAAAAACGACATTATAAGCACTAATATTTTACGCGACACTAAGACACCTGTCGATTTGATGTTAGTAAGTATCAAAATTATGCAGGTGCCCTTTTTGCACTATCGCTCTTTCGAGACTAATTTCAGTGCTAAACTGCCATTTTGTCAGTTGCGACTCGACTGTCGACCAAAACGCACGACATTTTTGTGAAAAAGTGCCATGAAACGAAAAAATAAGTGATTACGTTAAAAAATATGTAAGCAAAAGTGCCATATTTGTAGATGTGGCCGTTTTGAATAAAATAAATACGTAAATATTATGTTTCTTTATATAAAAAGGAGTCGCAAAACGGAATGTGGCAGCTTTAATTTTAAAATATCCTCTTAAATTTGATTTTTCATTCATCAAAACTGCCGTATTAGGATTTGCAATCTTTTTGAATTAAAAATATATTCGAATGCATCAATCACAGGAGCCATATTTATACATGATGCTGTTTTGAATAAAGTAAATATGTATGGTTTAGATTTCTTTATAAACAAAGGAGCGGATACGGAATGTTGAATTTCAAAAAACATTGTTGCATTTACAACCGTTTTTAATTCAGTATAATATTAAAATCCATAAATGTACCAGATTGAATAATTGAGTATCTTTTGCATGAAATCTTAAAAAATACAATACATCTTATAAAAACAGTAATTGTAAAACGTGGTACTTTGTATTGTGTTCGTTTTACTTAAAAGTATATTAGAGATTATGTGGAAGATGACTGTGATTTTGTGTACCCATAATTGCGACTACAAAGAAACAATAATGGCATAAACTTCGGATTATTAAGTATTTGTCATACTTTCCTATTATATGTATTAATTGTATACAATACAAGTAAAACAAACAAAGATCTAACCCCGGTGTATGTTTTAACGAATCTAAAAACTTATGTTAGTAGTATTTATTTTTTCACTTTTGGGAATGCCAACATAGGGATGATGACTGTTTTTAAAATAAATTATTAGATATTATGCACGGCATCATACACGAATAAATTATTACGATAATATAGACTGCAGTCATTATTGTACAGAACTTTTATTTAATATAAGTGTAGTATACAAACGTGACGTTAGTTTTGTGTATTTCATGTAAATCTCTCAAAAATCGAATAAAGATGTTGACTTGACTTGACAGTCATCATGCCTATTGCTTCACTACATAGTTAGTACCCAAGTACTAGCACTAAACTGTCATGTCGTCTAGAAAAAAAAATGTTACATTATTACTAATCATAAGTAAATTTTTAGGAAAGACTTATTATCTCTGCAATTAAATATTGAATGATATACTTTTGTATCGGCAAAAATTAAGTTCTTGCATCAATTCTAATGAAAAAAGTACTAAACCGTCAAAACATATCAATTTGGATCATTAAGTATGAGATCATAGTAACCACCACACAAATACAATACACATAGAAAAAACTTACTTAACCGATTTTTATTATTTACGTGCTTTTAGGTGGGCTATTTCCAGTTTACAGTAAAAATAAGTGATATCAAAGTATTCATTCCTTTCTCAACAATGTAACTTTGATCGCGTTGTATTTATTTTATATTTATTAACAAAAGGTATCACATTTTTTTATATAGCAGGTTGATTCTTGAAGAAAACCGATAATTATATCTGAATTTTAAACTAGTACGTCCGTTAAATTCATCAAAATATGTAACCAAATTTAAAATTAATCAAAGTAACCCCGGTTTACGGTACCTATAAACATGTTCTGACAATATGTAAGTAAAGAAACAGTAAGAAAAAGTTTTGCCTGGTTCAGTTTTGTTAAAAAAACAGTATTTTTATGTTTAAGACATGATTTTATGTATGATTTAAATGAAATAACTGCTTATTTTTTTGTATTTGTGGCCTTTCATGGAAAAAAAAATTCAGAGTTAATGTTATTTTTTTATGCAAAACGGACGTATACGCTCATAAAAGCTTGCACAGCACATATTACTTTCTAATAACCAAACACATCAAAAGAGGGTTAAAATACCTACAAATTGATGTATAACACATATAATATTAATGCCGTAAAAAATTTTTGTGAACAAAAAACGAATACAAAATCTTTAAACAGCTCCCCTGTAAAAAGTATTTTTTTGACATGTGTCGCTTTTGTATTTAATGGACGATATGTTAAGATTAATCACAGTAAGTAAATTGCATCAGTGTACTTACAGTCGCCATCAGGGTCGCGTTTTATAAAGTTACATTTTACAATTTCGCTGTTTGCCTCTCAAACGCACTCACATATTGGCTAGAAGGAGAGGCAAAAAGCAAAATTGTAAATAGTAACGTTATAAAACGCGACCTAGATATATCGGAGCGGCCAGGGTGCTCACAAATATCTGAGCAGGCGCCTATTTCTCGAAAGCTTGTAACTTGTAATACAAGCGGAAATCCTTGGGCCTATTGCATAACAAATTACAACTAATATTACAAGCGGAAGTCTCTTTTCTATCCCTCTTACAAGAAAGAGACTTCCGCTTGTATTATTAGTTGTAATTTGTTGCAATAGGCCCTATCTAATTAATGGTGTTAAAAAGTGACTTCCACTTGTATTACAAATTACAAGCTTTTCAGAAACGGGCCCCAGGGGCCCATTTCTCGAAAGCTTGTAACTTATAATACACACGGAAGTCCTTATCTAATTAATGGTGTTAAATAGTGACTTCCACTTGTATTACAAGTTACAAGCTTTTGAGAAACGGGCCCCAGGCCTCTATTACCATGTCATAGCGCTAGTGTGCATGCTCAGATATTTTTGAGCACCATGGCCGCTCCCATATATTCGATGGCGACTGTACAAAGCAGGAATACGACGCGATCATAAAATATGATAACTATTTTTAAGTTTAACAGTTTTTATTTATTTATGTTATTCTTCTTCTACCTAGCGCTATCCCGGCCTTTGCCAGGGTCCGCTTTCCTGGGCATCGGTACTGTAAGCCCATTCACGACATCTTTTTTTTTATTTTATTTATGTTATTATAAGTAAAGTAGGTAAATGCATAAATATGGAGTCTGTACAGACTCCATCAGATATATCGTAGCGTCCGGAGCGATCAAAAATATCTGAACACGACTTTATTGCGATAACAATAGAGGCGTGTTCAGATATTTTTGAGCGCTCCGGACGCTACGATATATCTGATGGCGCTATACTAACCAGGCGACAAAACTTGCATAATTTAGGCACTGTTCTGTTTATAGCCGATAGTAGATATCTTAGTAGCTCGCGGTGAATAGTTTACTATTATGTCTACTACTCGGATGTCTCATTTTGTTTTTAATGAATAGCATTTTGTTTTGAGGTTTCACCCGATTAGTTGAATCATTCTAGATTGAAATGTATGAAAAATTCGGCATAATTAATATAGAACTTTTAATGATGGGGATGTGTAGGCTCTAGATTGAAGTTTATTTTCATGAACCCTCCCCCCCTCTCCCCCTCCCGCTTCACCCCTCCGCACCTCCGGAAATGTCTTAATACGCGGTTTTTGTCAAATTTTTTGAAAAATATTCCAGTTACAGAAAAAGTGTAAAGGTATGAAATAATCCTTAATTAATGTAGTATTGATTTTGTATACACATTAAGATGGTATTACTTATAGTATTTTCACAAATTACCGTAAAAAATAGATTTTTAAATATTTAATGCTTTTTTTCTTTTAGTTCAGTATTTTCAGGCAATGCTGCTTTTATCGTCAACATAGGGAAAACCAGCTTAAATAATATAATATTCTCCTTAAAATAAGGTATCATTTGTTTTAAAATTCCTTAATTTGTTGTAACGTTGTTATATCATATTGAAAATTCACTGTCATCAGATATATGTCATAGACGGTGGTTACCTTCTTCATAGGGTGATATGGCCAAAAGAAGGAAGCTTCTCCGACGCATACAACGCTTACATCTCTTTTATTAAGAGAAATTACGGTCAATAATATTTGACGGATATTCTGTAAATCATCTGAGTACTAAAAGTGTGGAGAGACAAAGGCGACTTATAGAGCGACAGACTCGTGAATTCGCTTTTACCGAAGACACAGCTCTTGTCACAGCTCTTGTTCAAGAGAAACTATTGTCTAATATGGAAAACAAACAGAGATTTATTTCACAGCTCACTGAGAAGCTCAACGAAAACGGCATACATACACGTCTTTCTAAAGATGACGCTGATTTGCTCATTGTGACCACTGCCATTGAAGAATCTGACCGACATAGACAAGTAGTTGTGATTGGTCAAGACATTGACTTGCTTGTCTTGATAATTGCATTAGCCCCTGATGATAAGAACATAATAATGATATTTTCTTCGGTTACCGCGAGGATTACTCATGAAATAAAACTAAAATACGCGAGTTTATCCGTTTTCATAGTTTTATTTCAACATAATAATGCTCAAGGAAACTCAGGGCAGATCAATAAAAAGATTTTACAGTTCCCAAGACTTACAGTCTTCTAAATTAGTACCTATGTAATATCAAAGAATCAATTCTTTTTCTGCACGCAATGACCGGATGTGACACTACCTCAGCTTTTTATGGTAAAGGGAAAATGCAAATAATACAACTATTTAATAAATCACCTGATCTTCACTGTATTCCAGGCATATACAACAATGCCAATTCAACTCATAAAGATATCGAAAACGCTGGCGAGCGCTTTATCCTTGCGCTATATAAAGCCAGACCGGAAGAAACGCATTTAAACCATCATAGATTTGCTTGTTTCAACAAATTAGTGGGACAGGCTAAAAATGCAGTTCTTTTATCAAAATTGCCACCAACATCAGCTGCTGCTTCCCATCATTCTCGGCGCACATATCACCAGGTGCAAAGTTGGAAGAACAACGTTTTACCCCCCGAAGAATGGGGCTGGAAAAAAAATCTTACTGCTTATGTCCTATTTTAAATAGTGAGTCGCCAGCACCAGCCTTTATTTTAAAATTAATAACGTGCAACTGTAAAAAAGGCTGTGGAAAGCGATGTACCTGCGTAAAAGCCGGTTTGAGATGCACTACGATGTGTACAAATTGTACTTAGAGGACAGAGTTGTGTGAATAAAGTCGATCTGGAGTCGGACGACCTAATGTATTAGACAGTAGATGTTTAAAAGAAGATAAACCAAATTAGTTTTAATTATTTTTTTGTTTTATTTAACAACATTTTTCAGAAATAGCAGCTTATAATAAACGATTAGTAAAAAACATCACATAGAAGAAAGAGTGAAATCTCTTTTGATAATGAATACCTATGTTCCCCGAAACATGTCGCGCGGAGTGACTAAAAATACGAAAGGGTTATCCGTAATTTGATTAATATAAATACGCATGATGTACTTTCATTACATTAATTTAAGTAAAGCATACGTACTTGCGCAATAAATTGCTACGTACGAGAGTTAGTAACTAGTACGTATTATATAATTATAATCATAAAAAAAAATCACAGCATCATAGCTATGTCAAATTTACTAGTTTTGAAACAAATTATACCTTGTTTGAAAGATAAAACTCTATTCTTTCCCTTGCAATAAATATTAACGACGTATTTTTGCAATAATATAAATATTTTTATAACAAAAGTCCGACATATACTATAAATAATAATAAATAATCAGTTTTGACGATGAATTGCACAAAAAATCTAAGAGATATCGTTTTATTGTGTATCAATAATCGATAGAGAATTTATTGAGGATTATTTCATTCCTTCACTTTTTTTCTGTATCTCAAATAGTTTTCTTAGTATTAGTCAAAAACTGCATTTCAATACCTTTCCGAGAGCCCGAGGGGGTGAAGCGGGGTGGGGAGGGAGGGGGAGGGTTGTTGGAAATAAACTTCAATCTATAACCTACACATCCCAATCAATAAAAGTTCTATATTAATTATGCCGTTCAAAAAGCTAATTTTCTTCAACTAGATCCAGGACTTGCCAGAGTACAGTTGCAGCAAATTTTCGTTTGTCCTCCTAATTAATTTGATACCTATTATATTTGTGTTTTTTTCACCTGACGCCAGAACCGCTCGGCCACATGGTTTCAGTAGAGAAAGTAAAATTTTTCGGGTCTATCTCTGATAAAGATTTTGATTAGGTAGTATTAACTTTTGAGGTTTACGGAATGGACGCTAGACTTATTTAATTTATGAATGGTTTTTCTAAAATATTATTTAAAGGATTATGATTTTCTCCGTAAAAACGTACTAGCCACAACCACCAGGCAGTTATATGGAACGGCCTTAAAACTATCAGAAAAATGCACATATGGTCAATTGGTCGCTTTCTGCAAAACTATAGTCAATTATCCTATAAAAAGATATTAATACAAATCGATCCTGTCATAACTGTGGCAACCAGGGACTAGAAACGATCGTGCTGAATACAATATTACATTATGTATTACAATTACTAAGGCTCATGTGTCCCGAATCAATCTATGAAAGCTAAATGTCGACGACGTAACGTGCTACCTCGAACTTCGAAATTCGTAGATTTCCTAGATTTGTCTCTGTCACTCCAACGAAGATCTCATTTGAGTGAAAGAGATAAAACCTCGAAAGGACCATGGGCAGATTTGTATGGAGAGTGGACCTAAAACCAACAGCTGAAAGTGGTGTCATTAAATAGGTATTTACATTTATTTCATTTCATTCTACGGGCACTATGTTCAGTTACATTGCAAAACGGAGATATTTGTATTTTAGTCAGAGTAAATACTATGATGAACGAGTGTCTGGACGACGGTGATTTACTTAGAGAGTGCCCGCAGAACGCCTTACTCGTGTAAAATTATCCAATGGAATTCAGCTTTGCACCTATAGAATGAAATAAAGTACATAAGCAGACCTTTTTAATGACTCTACTCCCATTTCTGTTGGTTTTTGGTCCATTTTGACGCATAGTCCTTTGCGGATTCCGAAGTTCGCGGTAGGGCCATGACTTAGCCCGACCAGCGACGGCGGCGAGCGAATCCGGAAATTGTAGAGGAGTTCAGGGTGCTTAGCCACGTTGCCAATCGCTAACTCTTAGTAGCTTATCGTAGTTTTCCCTCTCTGTCTTTCTTATTAGTGCGACAAAGACAGTTGTCTTTCGTTTACGATTGACGATTAAGCGTTAGCGATTGGCAACTTGGCTAAGCACCCTGAACTCCTCGCACGGATGGTTTTGTACCTATACGTGTATCTTAGCTCTATTGGTGAGGCACTAAGGTTAAACATACAATACACGGGAAGCAGTATTTTGAACAAAATTCTTGGTTACGAGGTAAATTCTAAGGCGACCATACTAAACTTAATAACATTAAACACTTGACATTGACAGTTAGGGCACACGCTATACTCTGTTTGGTTTGGCGTTTTAAAAAAGGTAAACAATCTTGCAGTATCTTTTTAATGAAAAATGCATATAAAAATCTAAACTAGGTACTTAATGAATCAAAAACAATGTAAATCACTGTATTTCCTTGTTATATTATGTATATTTGCTAAAACTTATTTTCTACTCGTAGTTTTCAATAAAAGGATATTGTCAAGATTGTTTACCTTTTTTTAAACACCAAACCAAACAGAGTATAGCCGGCGCGGATTAACCGAAGCGGACGCTCGTCTAACAACAAATTGTATGAACGGAGCTAACTGGCGTAGGAGCTTTTTCACTGGGGACACCCATTTACAGAAAAAAAAAATTAGTCAAGTTTGTGACGACAATTAAGCACTAATTATTTTTCTCAAAGGTTAACTGGAAGAGATCCCTTATAGGGATAAGTTCGCCTTTGTACCTATATATCTGTATAATTGTGTTATAACATGTTTGGTGTGTGATTTACTACAATTACTATATTATTCACTAAATTTAAATAACTCTGGCCCTGGCCTACTACCAGGAAAATCGAAATTCGTAAATTTCGAGGTTTTTTCTCTGTCACTCAACTAAACGCGTCATTACAGTGAGAGAGACAAATCCTCGAATTTTACGAATTTAGTTTTTCGCGGTAGGGCCGCTGTTTTGGTTTAATTTTTAAAAACTATAAGCGATATTATAATATAGAAAAGCCGACCAAGCTTAATTTCCTAAAAATATCGTACTTAATTGTAATAACGAACCCGACTGCAATCAAGGTTTTTTTTATGTCACGCTAATGTGGGTTTTTGATACTTTTTCTGCCGCTATGGGGAGGTAAGATGGCAACACTGAGCCGACCGTTTAACGAACTGTCAAAATAAATACGCGCATTTAATTTTCAACATATTTATAGGTTTATTTATTCTGAAAACCATTACTTTAGGCATATTTTTACCTAAAATAAATAAATAAAATAGTTCCAAGTCAATTCTCATGAAATTAACAAAGTTAAAGTAATTATTTTGAATACCAGTGACTTTGCGCGCCTGTTTTATAGCTCCGTCTTCAGTTCGATGACCGTGTAATAGTCGTAATCCATTACAAAATCAATTCTCTTCCAAATAAAATAGAATTTCAATATTTTAGGCCCAGGTGTCTATGAATAGTATGAATCTGACAGTTGTCGAGACCAGGTACGTACGAAGCGCCGCCTGGTGGCAGAAAAAATTATCGAAAACCCTCATTGGGTGTCCCTAAAAGTGAAAATGCCCTTAAGCGCGTGCGACGGATTTAATTACTGAGCCTCTACCGCGAACCACGAACGAAGTGTTGCCTCCCTGTCACACTTACGTACGAATTCACGAGTACGAGAGAGACAACACTTCATTCGTGGTTAGCGGTAAGGCCTCTAACCTACTACCGCGAAAAACGAAATTCGAAATTTCGAGGATTTGTCTCTCTCTCTAATGACGCCTTCGTTGGAGTGAGGCACTAGTCTCACCGCGAGCTACTAAGCTATGAACTATCGGCTATAAACACGAACAAAAGATACGCACTCCCGTGTAAATAAAAGAGACAAGGCGATACTCGCCCAGCTATCAGCTATCACCGCCGGGCGATTATCGCCTTGTCTGTTTTATTTACACGGGAGTGCGTATCTTTTGTTTGTGTTTAGAGACCAGTGCCTAACAGAAAAATCCTCGAAATTTACGAACTTCGATTTTCGCGGTATTATCAAACCGGAATCAGAAAGGGATTGGAGACTACTGTTGACACAAAAAATGACACAACATTTACCTAGAAAGGAGTTGTTTATAAATGTAGTGAGTGATTAATTAATCTATTATCTGTAAGTTTTTGCACTTAAACTATAAATATATGAATATAACTATGAACATATCCTAGATTGACTTATACACTGTGGTGTCAGCAGTACTTTCGAATTCCATTCTAATCGCGGTTTGATAATAGTAGGCCTGAGCGGAACCCGCTCGGGCGAGCGGCCTTCGGCCCTACCGCGAACTTCGAATTCCGCAAATATCGAGGATTTGTCTCTCTCACTCTAATGACGCCTTCGTTTGAGTGACAGAAAAATCCTCGATATTTCGATTTCCGCGGTAGTAGGCCTTATTGCTAGCGCCTGCGATACTTATGGCATGTTTCACAATCCATCAGATATCCATCAGAAAAAATAATCGCTATCCTTTTCCTCGGGCATACAAAAAAAGGAACACGTTTTGTTATATGTACAGTCGACGTTAATGATATAATTGCGGTTTAGGTGGCTAAAATATATTTACACGTCTTTATTGCATTTAAAAAATAAGCGTCTTATTTTGTATTGTATTCATATGCTTATTCTGAATATTGAACATTTTTTAATAGTACATTGTGCATCAAGGGACGTATGTACGGAATTACTTTTAGGCTTTTAATGACTCGAGTTAGTATTCCGCTTACCGACCGTGATGCATACAATGTTTTTCATCACACTTGCCGACAAAAAGTTTTAAGACAAAATATTATTAAATGCTGTACTGACATTTCTATTACTCCCTAGGGAATTTCAATTTTCTATTACTCCCGCTACGCATGCAAGCAATGGCGCGCTTAGACAGCAAGTGTGATGAAAAGTATATTTTTAAACAGACATTTCGAGTAAGGCTCCATATTAGGACTTGATTTTTATCAAGCTTTTATTAGCTTCACTTGTAATGTAACTAGGTATGTGAGAAAATCTTGGAATTTTAATTTGACCCACTTTCCGGTCAATACATGATTAGCTAAGAGAAACGTCATTACAAATCCAATATGGCGGCGTCCCCAAGATGGCGGACTGGTTATTTGAAATACACCCCCATGATATGGGTATCAAATGACAGGGTTTGCTGTCAGGAATACGAAAAAAGCATGTTTTCTAGTTAAACTATTATGAATGCTTAGCTTAGTAAGCCTAAAAAAAGGACTACTCATGTATTTCAAAAGCTCGATAGCTCGATAGATATTTTGTAAAATTATGCCGAGTGGTGACGGCAATAAGGATACATTTGTCACCGCTCCTCTTTCATAAGTTCCTACAATCCCTCTTCGGGTAAGAATCGACTACGGGATTGAAGTATTATTGTCATTATTGAACATCGATGATGGGCATCATCATAGTGGACACACTACTGTCATCGCCAATCCGCTTACCCAGCGTGGCGGTTAACGGCTTTTACCTCAGGCTAGATTCACATGGAATATTCTTTTCTCGTATACCGTATTCGAGATTTTCTCGAACGTCATAGTGACAATAGACTTCGTGTATACCGTTCACACGCTCCAATACGGTATGCGGGATCCGTGTGAACGTTATTATTCAAAGTCTATTGTCACTGCGACGTTCGAGAAAATCTCGAATACCGTATACGGGAAAAAAATACTCCGTGTGAATCTAGCCTAGGGACTAGCTTATACCAACGTAGGTAGGACTCAGGTGAGTCAATATGTTAGTCAAACTTTAATTATTTATTCCCACAGGACTGCTAAGGCTTGTTCACGAAATAAAGTAGCCATTGCTGCATAATTCTATTTTTTTATGAGACTAAACCTTGCCAAGAACCAAGAAGGGCTCTTTGCCTATCTTCCCGGACGCTGTGGTTGATATTTATACCAATTTCTCCATAATTATGGACTTTTATTTAAACTTCTGAATTTAAGTAGTGTTTTTTCTTATTTTACCATTTTGGGTCATTTAGTTTTTCAATGGATCTTAACTAAAAAACAATAGTTATACTATAATAAACTGTGAATCTCGTGTCTACAATTTTTATTAACTATTTCAAGACTAACATTGTTGAAATCGTCTCTGAAGTTAGCACTTTTTTTAGTCTGAACTTTTGCATTAAGCATTATCTGAAGTTATTTTGAATTTTGACGACTTTTCAGCGAATGATTTTGGATATTGGATCGTTAAACATAAAATAGAAGAATCAATTTACAGTCCCATGGCTGTTAGAACTACATGGGCTGTTGCGTAACAGTAGAGATTGATTTTACGATGGCTACTTTATTTCGTGAACAAGCTTTATATTTTTACTTTAAGACAATTAAGGATGAACAGGTTGTAATTAACACCCCACACCATGTATGGAAATCTTAGACAACAGTATACAAAGACAAGTAAAGCTATGTATTATTGACATAATATTTCTCAATTCAATTTACTCCTTTATGCGTCATTGACGTCATTGTACACATTTGTCTATGATCGAAATAAAACACATATTATTAATAAATATACATGAAATTTATTGCATATCATACACTAATTAAAAGGTAAAAACTTAAGTATTTATCATACGTAGTGTGCGGTGTTCGTCTCAAAACCCGACTGGAAAAAATTGACGAACACTCATTACTCATTGTAATCCGATCGTGTGAATCCGAGCATTACCGCACTTTTCTATAGAATCAAGCATGTGACCATTTTCGAATCTGTCCAATATTTGTGATGATCTCAGGGCAAATGCCCCACATTGTCGATGGCGCTTATAGCGTTGCGTTCGTAATTTCGTAAAGCGCCATCGATAATGTGGTATCCACACATGAGAACATTTTATTATTTATCTTATTCTTTAGGACGACCCTTGTAAACGCATTGGGCGTCGACATTATGGGCATTTTTACTTTTAGGGACCCCCAATTAGCGTGAGATTAAAAAAACCTTAACTGCAGTATTTGCAGTCTGGTTCGTAACAACAGTTAAGTACGATAACTATAAGAATTTAAACATAATCGGAGTTTTTATATTACAATATCGCTTTTGGCAATAGTCACACCGCAAGCTACTAAGGCTATGATCTATGAGCTATAATTACGAACAAAAGATACGCACTCCCGTGTAAAAAAAAAGAGACACGACGATACTCGCCCGGCGGCGATAGCTAATCGCGCATATGTGCGGAGTGCGTATCTTTTGTTCGTGTTTATAGCCGATAGTTCATAGCTTAGTAGCTCGCGGTGAGACCGGTGCCTTTCGTTTGTAAAATTAACATCAAAACAGAGTTTTTATTGAAATTTTATGCTTAATTGTCGTTACAAACCTGACCCTGTCACGTTGCTCAAAAATATCTGATGGCGGCTGTATGGCAGAAGCTATGGAGTCTGACTGGACCCGTCCGTGCCCGGCAGGAACCGATCGGTTAAGATGCATTCAGACCAAACGAGCATTCGCTATTCTATCCCCCACTCTACGAAACCAACGAATCACGTTTTTTGTAACGATCGAATTTCGTAGAGTAGGGGGGTTAGAATAGCGAATGCTCGTTTGGTCTGAATGCATCTTTAAATGTCAAATGCGCGCCGATTCTGCCCGTTCAATGTGTATCATGCTTAAAAGCGTCAGGAAAAAATTGGGCTTTGTAATTTTATGAGCCATTTTATATTGTCTCTAGATGGGTACAATCCATGTAAAGAATAACGCGAGTTTTTATTTCTTACATTTATTAAAAATGAAACCTTAAGTGTGGTTTTATTTGCGTAATAACACGATAAACCACGTTAATTTTACGTAGAATTTAAATTTACACAACATAGGGCCTACCGCGAACATCCGATTGTTTCGATCGTCCGCCTCTGTCACTCTAATTACGCCTTAATTGCAATGACAGAGATAGAAACTCGAAAATTATTAAGCGACCTTCTAAATTACACCAATGTACTCGTATGGTGACTTCGTCTATGTACAACCTTGTACCATCGCCAACAGTGTTTACAGACCATTTGTGTCTCATTTAGACTTAATTATTCTAACAGGAACGAGGCATTTAGCGTTATACATAAATTTTAAATACACAAATAATTTGAAAAATAAGTAATGAGGACTTACAAGCCAATTTTCACGAATGCAAATATAACATGTACTCGTACCTCCATTACGTACCCATATAAAAGAAAAAGGGGCCTTCCACGAAAACATATACTTATTGATGACTTAAATGACCATATGGGACGATAGCAAAAAAAAATAGTTGAGGGCTGTATAGGAAACAAATTCAACTTGACATTTTTGTGTTACGAAGTTACCCATAGGCCAGCCTTACATCAGTAAGTTTTTACGTAAGTTATAGGGACGGGGCTATACTAAGGAATGAGATAGTGATATTCACCTCTCATTCCTTAGTATAGCTCCGTCCCTATAACTTACGTAAGAACTTACAGGTGTACGAGAGCTCTTATAATTTGTATAATTTTGATTAACTATCGTAACACAATGGAAACTACGATGATTTATGTTTTCAATAAGCCCTTAACTATTGTTGCAATCAACCACTATGGTAGCATACCACGATAATAAAATGTACTAGCTGCTAATAAACACCGCCAATCTTAGAGCCTCGATATAATCTTGCCCCCTTATTCATAAACGTTTGTTAACCTAACAAGCCGCTAATAATTGTTTGTCCCTTTTGCTCTTGTGGACACATTGTAAAGACTGAAAGGGACAAACAATCATTAGCGGTTTGGTCCCTTTTGCTCTTGTGGACACATTGTTAAGAACGAAAGGGACCAACAATTATTAGCGGCTTGCTAAGTTAACAATCGTTTATGAATTAGGGGGTTAAACTGTTACTCAGCTTACTAAATTAATTTCTCAAAAGTATTCAAAAGGCGGTCTCTTAAGTGACGTTTCCGTGGAATGCCCCAAATTCATATTTGTCACTCCTGTAGCGTCTAAGTGACAGGTTTTTTTAACATGGCTTCGAATATAACAGCGTTGGCGATCGTATTCGACTGTAAAGCCTATTCGTCCATTTTCGTCTTATCTAGTAAACAATTTTCAACCATCAATGTGCACATTTCCTGCCGTTACGCGTTAACTGTGAACTTTATAATAATATTTGTGTTTCAATCTGAAGAACATGTGACTTAAATATTGCAGTCGGTCTCATAATTTCGGCAAGGATGGATTGCAAATAAATTGTACGTAGGTTCTGTTACGATGTTACCCATATAGTTTGCATTACTTAAACTTACGTACAATATTTTAACATTTACTCCCAAATCTACTGGTTTGAGTGAGCGTATTTGAAGCTGAGAAACTTGTTTACTATTTAAGACAAAAGGAAGAATAGGTTGTAGCCTTCTAAGGGCCTTCACCGTCCCCGAATAAAATCTGTCAGATAAAAGCTGTCTGTTTCTTTAGAAAAGGATAATTTTATCTGACGGATATATCAAAGGATTGCAAAACAAGCCGTAATCACACATTGACCTCGGAATTCGGTGTACTAAGGCCCGATTGCGGGGCTTGGCGACCGCTAGCGACGTCGATCCAGGGATTGTAAATGAGCCGTAGATCCTACAACCCCGAGATCGGTGTACGAAGGCCGCAACGCGGGGCCCGGCGAACGTGACGTCGATCCAGGGACACAGAAACGGGCCGTAGATCCCACAACCCCGAGATCGGTGTACGAAGTCCGCAACGCGGGGCCCGGCGACCGCGACGTCGCTCCAGGTACTGAGAAACGGGCCGTAAATCCCACTTTACCCCCGAGATCGGAGTACGAAGGCCGCAACGCGGGGCCCGGCGACCGCGACGTCGATCCAAGGATTGTGAAACAGGCCATTGACCCCGAGATCGGTGTACGAGCGCCGCAATGCGGGGCCCAGCGCTAGAGCGACGTCGGGCAGTAGCGCGGGCGCGCGCGCTAGCGTTTACCGTTGTTGTAGGAGAGGCAGCGGAGCGGCGCCTTGAAGTTGGCCGCGGCCTGTTGCTGGATCTGATAGGCGAGCGGGTGGATCTTGAAGCCGTATAGTCTGGAACAAGGGGCGGGTCAGCTTTGCCAAGTTTATTTCTACAGTAGGCTTCGCACATGATTACTGTCATAGTATGTCGCAGCGATAAATCTTTTATGGCATTGAAGTAGACTGTAGGTACGGGATAACGTTTACTTTCGTGATAACGACACCCGGTATACAGGATAAGGGTGTAAATATAGAATACCACAGACAACGTTAAAATGTGTAGTTTTTTAATTCTCTGTCAGTCACTCAAGTGCTGGAGTTTTTAGTTTTATCTAATATTCAATGTAATAACATAGGCCACAACACAACACCCCGTGTTTACTCGGTAACCGTTAGTCAGCCTCCGTCTATATACTCTATATGTTGTAGGAGTGAGAAGAGTTTGAAATATAATATATACAAGGTCTTTAAACTGTAATGTAGGGCCGACAGCCCTACCGCAAACTTCAATATCCGCAATTTCGTGTGCGTGTGGACTGAGGGACCACTTATATTTTAATGGTGATTGGTATGATGGTGTTTGGTGAAAATTTAGTAGTAGTAGAGAATAATTTTGTAGAAAAATCCTGGAATTTGTAAAGAATTCACTAAAAAGTTATACAGCCAAACGTGTGGTCCCTCAGTTCACACACTGAACCTTACACTTCTGGGCAAGTGTTTAATATGCTGGCTTATTTTAATGTTATACATTTAGTAAAAACATATTTAAACGCATTCGTAATGACCGAAACGTAATTTGGCAATGATTATACACTAAAAAGTCTTCCTTTATTGGTCCCTGAGGGACCACATATAATAACTAATAAATCGGTACATTCGTACAAAAAATAAATGCATTTTTCTTTGCAAACATTAGTAAAAAACGCAAGGAAGATTGTAAAAGTTAAAGGAAAGCACAACTACTAATCAATTTTGCAAAATTTATATTTGTTTGTGGTCCCTCAGTTCACACACTATGAGTTAATAAAATAATCAAAATCTCCTAAAATATAAACATTATTAAAAAGGTTTGTCGTACTGAGGTTTAGTTAAAAAGCTTGACTACATAAATATATATTTTAACATGGATTGATGGCGTACAATATAAAATAAATTGCTTTTTTAACATTTCCTTAGCAAAGCGTTCATTAGGGTGACCACACAATGAAAAGCGTCTACTAACGTGACGTGCCTCATTTTTAAATTTGCTTACTAATATCAAATGGACCAAGGAAAAACTGCATACAGCCAACTACATTTTAGATTCTGTAAGCAAAATTACAAAATTAAAAACAAACTAAGTTTATGGTATCAGGTTTGGTGCGGTAAAACATGTAGCTCGAATATACATGTCCTGCGTATTATGTTTAAAAAATAAAAAGGCGGCAAATTAACTTGAATTGATGTGTTTGGTTTGTTATTGCTGTATTTGCAAATTAGCATTGTGTTGCAATGGATTTGTTATTTGTACTCCTATTTTCCGGGTTGTTGATCTGGTAAGTACCTCCATTAAGCAGCATTATATTCTAATAGTATGGTTTTTCAGGTTTCCCATCATTTGCTAAACAACTTTTCTGAAATAACTAGAGCGATTTTATTACAATTGAAAAGTATTGCTTACACATTACGGGTAGTAGGGAGCAAGGGGCGAAAGGCACCTTTTCTTTTTTTCGAATAAATATGTACATAAAAATAGGCGGGAGTAATACAGTACGTATTTTCATTACTCCCTACTCTCCCTAGAAGGAATTAATCCCGTCGAATCCGCGATTTAAAGAAAATTAACCCACTTGCGCACCCAAACTTGAAATATTAGTGAGCGATCCCTGTGTTACCTCTTCACGCTTAAACCGCTAAACGAATTTAGATGAAATTTAATAAGGTCATAGGCTTATAAATATTATTTCTAAAGATTTAACGCAGAGGAAGTCGCGGGTAAAAGCTATTAATATATGTAGGACAATTTGTCATGTAGGAAGTTATTTATAAAATGAGCATTTTAGGAAATTGCAGGTTTGTGAATCGTTGTTTGTTAAATAGTTATTTCAGAAAAGTTGCTTAGCAAATGATGGTAAACCTGACAAACCATACATCATCATCAGCCTATGATAGTCCACTGCTGGACGTACACCGTAGGCCTCTCCTATTAACTTTGCGTATAGACGCATTAGGAGACAAGTGCCCATAATCGCCACGCTGGGCAAGCGGATTGACGATCGCA